>PVJI01012159.1:0-52871 GCA_004026765.1 Micronycteris hirsuta | reverse complement strand
ATTACAAAGTACTATGTTCAGAAGAGGGCCCGTGAAAAGACGATGAAAGGTCTGCAGACAGCCCCAGTGCCCACCAGCGGACGGGCAGATAACTAAGATGAGGGGTATCTGCACAGTGGGACATTATTTGGCAATAAAAGGAGTGAAGCAGTGACGCATGCTTCAGCACGGATGAGCCTTGAAAACATTGCACTAAGTGAAAGAAGCCAATCTCAAAGGACCACATATTGTATGATTTCTTTCACATGAAATGTCCAGAATAGGCAAATCTATAGAGACAGAAAGTAGATCAGTGATTGCCTGGGGCTGGAGAGATTTGGAAGTGACAGTGAAGGGTCAGGGTTTCCTTTGGGATGATGAAATGTTCTGAAATTGACTGTGACGATGGTTACACAACTCTGAATATACTAAAAGCCATTGGATTATACACTTCGAATGGGCGAATGAATTATGGGTTTATGAATTAGATCTCAGAGAACAGACTCTGAGGTTCCTGCCCATCTGTATGTGGTGGGGGTAAGGATGGGGGGGTGGGCTCAGCCTCCAGAAGGCCCTGGGCACATCATGTAGCTGCTGCTACTCTGGAGCTGCAGTTCTGCCCTTAAACCTGATCAGAGGGTCATCATGAAGGGCTGGCCCTTTAAGAGGGCTCCACTCTGACTCTTCTCTGGTCTCTCCCTTCCTCCTGGGGTAAGGACTCTATGAGGCCAAGTGGATGTGTCCACCAGGCTCATACCTTCTTCCTAGACCCTGGGTATACGGGACCCAGGAACTCCTTGCCCAAAAGGTCCCAAACCTGCTTCTAGAGCCTGCAGGCCCCTCCCTGGGGTCCATCCTCCCCAGGGTCAATTTACTGACTTGGTGGTGACAATACAAGAGGCGGGATCGGAACTGGATATGTAGGGGGGGGGCGTCCTCAAGGGGTGAGCTGGGGAGGGAAGGAAGGGCTGGCCCTGTGTCCTGAGTACAATAGAGTCAGGCGAAATCTGGGGCCAGCTCCACCCTCAATCACCACGTTCCAGCATGGTGCTGTGAGGACTGCGGAGACTCTCAACTCAACTTGAACTTCCAGGTCATTATGAAGATTTTTTTTTTTTTTCAAAATAGGAGTCTAGAACATTGAACAATTTGTTAGCTAGCTTTAAAGGTCTAAGATATTCAGACACAAGGTTTATGACCCTCCATTCGTCCTCTTGCACTGGATGCCCCCACAGACAGAAACATCTGACCTGCTGGGAGATGCTGCATTTAAGAGAGAAATCCAGGAGCTTTTCTTTCTGACGAATCCTGGTGTGGGCTTTGCCCAGGCTGCATCTGCGGATTTAGGAAACACAGTTCATGGATTCCTCACTTCCAACTAAAGAGAAGGCTGACACACGCCTGCCCACAGCCTTCCAGTTTAATGATTTCTCACAGTGTTTTCTCAGCTGAGCCCAGGGCTTAGGCATGTGGTGAGGTGCAGGCTGAAGCCTGGGGTGGTCGTGTAAGCCACACCAAGGAATTCTGCATCTGTCTGGCTCCCTTGTCTTTTGTTTTGTTGTGTGAAGATATAATGTAAGAGTCCAACTGGCAAGAAGCTCTAACTGGGGTGTCCAACCTTTTGGCGTCTCTGGGCCACAGTGGAAGAAGAAGAGTTGTCTTGGGCCACACATTAAATACATTGTGACAAAAATCACAAAAACATCTTGTAATATTTCAAGTAAATTTACGATTTTGTGTTGGGCCGCACGCGCCCCGTCAGCAGAAGCTCGGGAGAAGCATCTGAGAGCAGGGCTGGGGCAGCCAGAGAGTATTGTTCGTCTTTCTTCTCCACTCCCTGCCAGCCCAGATCTGTGGGGGGTCCTGTGGTCGTGCCCTTGAGGCAGGGGCCTGCGAGACACATGGTCTCTGTCCTCCAGCAAGTCACCCTCTGGTTACGGAAGTAACACTGACACTGAAGTCACCAAAACACATTGTAAAAAAATATATATCATTTAGGGTGTGATGTAAAGTCTTTTCAAGACTAGAGAGCATCTGGTCCAGAGCATCTCCTTGGCACTGCTGACATTTTGAAGCAGATAATTCTTTGCTTGGGGGCACGGGGAGGGGCGCTGTCCTGTGCATTGTAGGATGTTCAGCAGCAGCTCTGGCTTCTACCCACTAGACACCAGTGCCAGGCTCCCTGTCCTAGTTGTGACAACAAAAATGTCTCCAGACACTGCCAAACATCCCCTGGGGGTCAAAATTGCCCTCTGTGGAGAGCCGCCGCTCCCCACCATTTCCAGTGTAATTAACGGGCAGAGACTGACAGCCCTCCGGGGAGTCTGGGTGGGCGGATGACTGTGGACTGGAGGAGCCAGAGGAGCCGGGGGCTTGAAGGGGGAGGTAGCACCTGACTGGGCCTCCCAGGATGGGTAAGATTTGGCTAATCTAGCAGGAAGCCCAGCTAGGGGAAAGAGTGCACTGAGAGGCAGAGAGGCAGGGACCAGCAGCTTACCAGCCACGGTCCTTGGTTGCGCAGCTGTGCAATGCCCAAAGGGGCTCAGCTGAGGGGACAAGCGGGAGCTGCAATGCAGCCCACCCTCGCTGGCTAAGCCCTGCCCCAGGCACTGGGCTGTGTCTATCCAGAGGAAAGGGAGCCTTTTTCTTAGTACAAAGGTGTCTTGTGTTCCCCACGTCAAAGGCTCCTGGTGCTGCATCGGCCCAGACTAGGTCTCTTTCTGAAGACACAAAGGCGCCACAGAGGCCAGCCGAGGCCCCGTGGAGGAGCACGTCTTGGGATGGAGAGGACAGGCAGGCAAGCAAAGGGTCAGTGCTCTGTCAGGGTCTGATGCAGACTCTAGTTTCCTCCGGCCTGCATTGGCCCCACTGTGTTCCTTTCCACTCTGACTGGTCCATGGGCATCCCCGCACCGCCCCCCCCAAGACACACACACAAAGGCCCCATGTGGAAGAATGAAAAGGAAGTTCATTCAAGCACCCAAAGCAGGTTGAACCAAAAGGAGAAGGAAGGCTCTGAGAGAAGAGTCTGGATCAGAAGACAGAGAGCATCCAGTGAACCTGGGGTTCAGAGCACTGTTGCTCTGCCTGCTCAGCAGAAAGGCCCTACACAGAGCTAGTCACTCCCCCTGGAGGTCACCTCTGCCTGGAGAACCTTCCCTCCTACAAACAGAACTTCAGAACCTGTAGAAACCCTTCCCCCCTTTACCTTCGCTTCCTTTCTTCATCGATCCAGCAATGGGCCAGATCAAACTAGGGTACAGATGCTCCTGGGGATATGGGTCAACTCTCCGAGGGACACATATTTTGGTGGGTCTTTCGAAGAGCCTCACACTACAAGTCCCCACGTCTCCACAGGCATCCTGCCTGCACACGGGGGCCGGGGCTGCTGCTGCTTCTCCTGCACACCTCCCTCTCGCGGTCACCTTCCTCCCACTTCCCAAAGGAAAGGCGCCCTTCTACGTCACCCTGAATCTTACCACGGTGCACTGATGTGCGGGGAAAATGCACACGGAGCAAAGGGACAAGCTAAATCCTTGGTATCCACGTTGGAAAAAGGAGGGACTAATGACTGGGCAGATCACCTAGCTGCCAATTCTCTGCTATTTTAATTCGAAGTGAAGGAGAACCTTTTCCACTTGTCGACTGATGGATTTTTAATGATCCACCCGTGATCTTTGGCATACAGCTCAAAAGGAGTTTGTAAAATTGAGTGACATTGCTCTAACAAAACTCCTTACCTGCCTTTGTACTTAGGTATGTTAAAAGGTTTCTAAGCTCAGCTCCTCTATCTAGTAAAAATAAATAAAGTAAAATAGAACAGAAATAGAGTGCTGAATCCTGACCCCTTCTAGCAATGAGTAATAGTCATCCAAGGATATATGAACTAATTAGTGTGGGAGAAAAAAAATAGCTTCATCTCATTAAGAGATGCATTCCCAATTAAGCTTTCTTTTTTATGCTTCCTTAGTATCTATTAAAATTTCTAATAGCATTTGTTTTGATTAATTGCGTGCTAGTCATCACGGTGCAGATCCAAACAAGATTTTCTCTAACATGTAGAGTCTATGGTTGCAGGAAATTTTGAAAATAAATTCATTTTATATACACAGCTTTGTTGGAGAGAAGTATGATACGGTGATACATAAATGACGCTCAATCATAAAAATATGTTGAATGAAAATATAAATTCAAGGAGAACAAAGAGATGGAAAATTTTCCACATTTAAGAAAGAACTTAATGCATTTTTTTTAAAAGGATCGTAGTGGGTATCCAATCACTGTAGTATTTAGAAATGTTTTTCAGAATACTAAAACAGTTTTATTTTAAAATGTCAATATTTGCATATACCAGAAAGCACCACCTATGTAAGTATTTTTACTATGAAAAATTTTTGAATGTTTGCTTCTAAAACTGTGCAGAGGTACATAGATTTTCAAAATTCTTTTAGAAGTTGGCGAGAAAAATGTTTAGAGTATAGGGTCACCGAGCCTGGCTCTTGCCTGCAAGGGGAGCACCCCTACAATGAATGTGAAACCCACACCTTTGAATAGTCCCTAAATCTCGGGGCGCGGCGGGGGCGGGACCTCCCAGAGAGGGAGGAGGACTCTCACTGGTGCCAGGTCGTGGGAAATGGGCCAAGGAGCACCCCCTTCATGCTATCAATACTTCCCTCTGGTCTTTTCTTTCGTGTTTTATTTTAAGCATTCCTCTAAAATCCCGTTCTCGCCACTACAGATGCCCCATCATCAGGTCTGTGTGAAATCTGTTTCGCGTTTTCCCAAGCTGCCTCAAATCCTCCCTCTCTTCCGGAAGCTTTCTGCGCCGCCAACAGTGCCCCCACCCCCAGCCCCACCCCCAGCCTTGTGGTGGCAGTCTAACCCCCTTTTACCACCTGGCACCACTGTTTTCTCCCGTTTTCCGTTGCTATCCGCTAGTCCTCATTCCCCAGCTAGGCCAAAGTTTTCTCTGCTGTCTCCAAATCTTTTTGCTCAGCAGTAAGAAAGATGTAGATAATAATCAAGCGAGATGAAATTTGCAGAGTCGGGCACCAAGCCTGGCCTGCAGCCAGAACTGGGCACCCAGTTGCGATCAGCAAATATTTGCTAATCATGCAATTAAATTTTCTCCCTGGTCAGAGATCACAGAAGTCTGGGCCTTCTAGCGTCCCCCTTTCTTCTTCGCCCAGGAAACCAAGCACAGTGACCAACTCCCCCGTCTCCTGTAGGTAACTTGCTAACTGTACGGTAAACGCCCTCCCCCCTCCTGCTGCCACTGCCGGGTCCGCTGGGGGGCGGGAAGCAGAGAGCTATGAGGTCATGCTCGGGTCACGTGACCGCTACCGCATCTGTCAACTGTGGTACAATTGCTGTGACAGGCAGGGCTTGTGACATTCAAACCGGTATCTCTCCCTCCTCCTTCTCCAGTGCGCTGGCCCCTTTCACACCAAGGCACCGTCTCAAAAGTCTAGGACCCTGAAGGGTATGGCTCCAAATGCTACAACGTAAGGTCTGGGAACAGAAGGAAGAAGTGGAAAGGGGAAAAAAGTCCAAGACTGCACTTCTTGCTGCTGCAGTTTGAACACCGTGCTTAAACCCAGGTTCTTTAAAATATTTTCTGCCAACCCAATGTGGCATACGTATTAAAGAGTCTTTTAAAAGTCGTCATACTCTTTAACCCCTTAATTCCAGTTCTAGGATGCTTGCCTATGGGAATAATCTAAGCTGGGGCAAGGTACACCCAATTAGGTACACCCCCAGCCATATGATTACTAGCGAGTTAAATTTTCTTTATACTATCCTGGATCTTTGAGTTTTTCTACAATGTGTGTGCATGAATTTAACAAATAGACAAAATGTTATATACAGATAAATTCCACTAAAAGGCCACACACCAATTACAGTATTATTATTTATGATACTGAAAACTTGAAAGTAGCTCAAATATCAGTTGCTGGGTGAATGGTTAAATAAATTATAAAACATAACAGGTGCAATAATTTGCAGGCATTGAAAATGAAGGTAACAAAGACCAAGTAATATCTTATGTGGAAGATCAAATGGCAGGCCTACTATGCATAATTACATGAGGATATCACTGTGAAATCGGAAAGAAAATAAAAAATGGGAACTGTATTGGGATGGTAAAATTATATGTGATATTTAAAACTTTTTTGAACTTCTAAATGTTTTTCTATTTCTTGTATAATAAAAATATTTTCATGGAGTTATGGCTCAGTAATCCAAATTAGCAGGAAACACGTGGGAATCTGTTTTCCCTTTCTGTTCTATCTCATTTCATGTCGAAACACCCCAATGAGAACAGGCCTGTTCTCTCCCATTTTACTGATGAGAAAACTAAGGCAAAGGGAAGGTGAACTAGCTTCTTGGAGTAAACTAGCAAATAAACGGCAACCCTGGAACTAGAATCTCCCACCCCAGGGCTCTGGCCTGTAAACTGCACCCATCCTTATGTAAACGGCTGCACAGTGCTGCCTGAAGAACAAGAGCTACTGTTACTAAGCCCCCAAACTCTGAGATCCGAGTGTGGATTCTCTCCAATGGGCGAGAGCCTGGAAGCAGGAGTCATACCCTATGTGTGCTCTTTGTCTCCAGGGTGGGAACGCCTAAGGCTTTCTCCACCCAGCCTCCAAACCCTCCACCCACACCCACACACACAGAGCCAGCCTCATCCCCAAAACAGGCTCCCAGGAAACGTGCCAGGGATGAAGAGAAGGTCAGTGGATTTTCAGTTCATCCTCCCCCACTCTGTTTAGGATACAGCCCTGCTCAGAGCCTTCATTAGAGGAACGGGGACCCCATAGACCAGCAGGTGTCACAGGCCAGTTGCAAACCAGGTGGGCACCAGAGAAGCAAGCCTGGAAAGAGAGATCAGAAGAGGTCAAGGGTCAACAACAGTGGGTGGAGTTAGCAGTGGGGAGCTGGGAAGCTGAGGTGTCCCAGAGAACTTGGTCATCAGACCTTGGTCCTTCACTTAATGGACAAAGTGTGACCTGCCAGGGTCACACAACAGCCAGAGAGAGTAGGACTGAGCCCAATCCAAAGCCCCAGGGAATCGGTAAAAGGCCAGGCCAGGACCCCACAGAACCAGGCTCCATTGTCCGTTCAACATATCCAGTGCCATTCCCGCTTACCAGGTCTTTCTGTTCTTATGGGGCCAGAGTCAGTACCCTGTCTCCAGTTCCACCCGCCTTGGAGATCAAGGGACCCCATAGCTCCAGGTGGGAAAAATCTGGGAAGTCACCAGCAGGGAGCAAGCTCCCTCTCCAGGGAAATAAGTGCAAACTCCAAAGCACAAGAAATAAACCACTGGGCTGAGAGTCGGAGGATGTACTCAAGTCCAAGTGTTCCAGAGCCTGGTGGGGAAAGGTTCCAGAGTGCAGGAGGGGTCAGGAAGAGGCAGGACTTAAATGGTCCAGACAGAGGGGCCTGCTCGAAAGAGCTAAGAGAAACCAAAAGATTCCAAAGTTAGGGTAATGTCACAGAAAGGTTAGAGGGGAGCTAAGCCTAGGTTTACCAATCCCAATGGCAGGATGGACCCCCAATAAGGAGAAAGGGAGGTGGCAGGGCTGGACGGTGTGATTTCTGTAAATGGTGCATTTGAGTGTCTGTTACCACCTTGGAGTGGAAACCGTGGAATACCTGAATGTCAGCAGTTCCTGCTACTGGAGATAAAGTGAAGTTAATCATACTTTCTGTAAGCAAAGGGATGTCATTGGCCCCGAATGCCATTTACAGGGGTTTTTCCGGGGTGGGGTGGGTGTGGGGGGAGTGTTGCCTACAAAGAGACCTGTGCATTTGTCTGAGCTGGCTGATGGCTGGCTGATTTGCTTTGCTGTTTCTGTGGGGTCAGTGTAGTTTCTTTGGGCCAAGAAGGGGGTGGGGCAAGTGCCGCATTGGGGACCTGACAGAGAAGCTGGTACCGTTTACACAGTAAGATGAGGTCATGCCCCTTTCATGTTTGCAAGCTCTCAATGGCTTTCCACTGCGCAAAGAATCAATCTAAACTCCTCAAGTGCCATCCACAAGACCTGTGTGATCTGGCCCTGCCCCTTCCCTGTCCCCGTCACTCACTGAGTAAAAAGCTCCACTGGCCTCCTCTCTGCTCCTCAAACTGGCATAGCTTTTTCTGGCCTGGTGCCTCAAGTTGTGGTTCCTTCTGCCCAGAATGCCCTCCCCTTCTGCCCACTCCCACCCTCCTGGCTCCTTCCCAGCCCTGAAGTCCACGAGGCCCTACTTGGGTCAGGGAAGTCTCACTGTCCCTAGCCCTTGACTTCTCCACAGCACTGGGAGCAACCCAAGGTCACCACCAGCTGTCTCCTTGTTTGGTGTCCCCTTCCCAGGCCTGACTCCTCCTGCCACCCCCACTCCAGCCATCCACATGAGAATGTTCCTTTGTGAAAGCTGGGCCCTTTGCTGGCCCACTGCTGGCCTGTTCACTGCAAGGGATGCAAAGCCTGGCAGAGTGCCTGACATTTGGTAACCACTCAATAAATATTTGTGGAATGAATGAATGAGTAAATGAATAAGAGTTCTGCCGATTGGAATTGAACCAAATGAAAACTCAGGGCTCAAATGCCAAACTAGGAAAGACAGGAATCTTCAAAATCTTCAAAATCTTTACGGTTCCCCTCCCTCCCACTGAGCCCCAGCACACCTTGCTTGCTGTCTCCTCTCTTCCCTCCCTCTCTCCCTTCCCCCCTGTCTTTCCCAGAGCTTCACCAGCACCTGCTCTGTGCCCGCTCTGGACTAGGTCCTGTGCCACCTTCCTACACACCCAGCTCCCCAACACGCACCCCATTCCCGGCCTCCCACAGGGCTCCCTCAAGTCACATCCCTTGTGCCGTCACCCACTGGTGCTCCCTCCCTGTGGGCCTTCACTGTGACCGCGGCCTGAGGCCAGAACACCGGGGAAAGGAAAATGAAGGGGACTCCAAGGATCCAGCTCTGGCCACGCATTTGCTAACACCTCTGTCCTACAGGGAGCCAAAGCTCTGGAGCTTCTATGCAGTAAGTTTTTCATAAAATGAAACACAGTAACACAGTCTTTTCAGGTTTTTTCTTTGTAGTCCAAAGAGTCTTGTCACGTGATTATGACTCGGACCTGTGTCCTCACTTCCTCTGAGCTTCAGATTCAAGTGAACCTTTGGCTCGCAAGATCCCTTTGAGTTCTTCACATTCTGGAACCTCCAGGGTGTGAATCCACTGAGGTCTGCAGCCGCCAGGACGAGCTGAACATCACCCTCTATGGGCACATATCCCAGTGACAAAAGAATGTGCTCATTCCATCATCCCAAGGGTGCGTGGGAGGGTGTGGTGACTGGGCCAAGCGTCTGCCAGGACTGTCTGTCAGAGCTGGAGTCTGTCCCCGTGTCTGCAGAGAGAAGTGGAGTAGCCTGCCTCCCATGGAAGGGCTGCTATCCTGAGGGAACAGGCCACTGGCTGAGCTGTGAGCCAGTTCCGGAAAGTGTTGGGTTTATCGCGCTTTAGAACCATTTAGAAAGGGGGCGGCGGGTTCCATTCCTTCCCAGTGGTGTCAATAACGGGCGTGATTTCAGGTTGAGGTCATGATTTGGAAGGGGTAGGAAGGGGCAGACGTGAGCAATTTCCCCCTGAGAGCTCCTCGAAGGGCTGCACTTTGGCCTGGAGTAGAACTGCTGACCCACTTCTGGAGGTCCTGGGACCCCAGGGACAGAGAGGAAGCCTTGTGACATTTTCTGTTCTGCTGGTCTGCTCTCCCTGCCTTCTCTGAGCTTCTAGCCCCAGCTCAAAGCAACCCCTTTGTTTCTGGCTCTCCAGGAAGCTCCAAATAAGAACTAACTCTACACTCTCTCTCTACCAAGTTACTCCCCTCCCCCCACCACATCGGAGGTAGAGGCCTCAGTGAGGGGCTGAGCATGGCTGCACGTGTTTTCAGATGCCCCCAGCCCTCCCCCAGCAGGGAGTGAAACTACCAAAGCAGTCTCGCCCCAACTAAGCACAGCCTCTGTCTGCATCAGCAGCAAACAGCTTCTCTTGCACCTCGGGAGGAAGTGTTAATGAGGAAAGTGGTGGGGAAAGGTTGTGCCTGCCTGCGGTAGCAACAGTTTGCTCCTTTTAGCTCATGGGGATTGAGGGGTTTAAAGGAGGAACGTGCCTTCTTGAGAACAGGGGCAAGTGGAAAAAGCTGCCACCAGTACATAAAGGCAGTGCAGCAAAGTGCTCAAGAGGATCTGCTGCCCCGGCAGCCAGCCCTGTGGGGCGGCGGGGCTTGCTTGGCCACCAGTTTTTGTTTTGCTGAGGGGACATTAGGAGGCAGGAGACTGGAACCCATGGGTGGAGGGCGCTGAGGGGAAGATTGGGGAGAAAGAGAGAGCATCTGGCAGCCTTGGGAGAGAAAAAATTGGGGGAAAACAGAGATGTTTAAGGAAAATGCTGCACTAAAGCTGCCTGACTGTCCCACTTTTATGGAGATGAATTAATGTCGGTGCCCCAATAATGGATGGGGGGCAGCTTAGAGGGCCAGAGCTGGGGTAGGCCAATGGGGTCCAGACACTCCTGGGTTATAGCAGGAAGTGGGGTTCCAGTTCCCAGAGGGAACAACAGCTGGGGGCTAGTGGCTGGGTCTGGGAAGATGGCTAGGACAGAAGGTGTGAGGCTCTGAGTTTAATGGGACCCTGACAAGAAAAAATTGTAAGACAGGGAATACTACTTGGCCAGAAAAAAAAGGAGGAAATTTTATCCTATGCAACAGCATGGATGGACCTGGAGAGCATTATGCTAAGTGAAGTAAGACAGCCAAAGACAAATACCATGTGATTTCACTCATATGTGGAATCTAATGGCCCAAATGAACTTACAACAAAATAGAGACAAACTCATAGAAAGGGAGCAGCTGAAAGCTGTCGGATGGGGAGAGAAGGGGCTGGACGGATTGAGCAAAAAAAAAGAGTGGGGAGGGAGACAACTCATGCACACGGACAACAGTGTGGTGATTGCTGGGAGGGAGGTGGAGGAGTGTGTAGGGCGGGTACGTGGTGGTGAGCACACAACACAGTGTGCAGATGATGTGTTGTAGAATTGTGCACCTGAAACCTGTGTAATTTTGTTAGCCAGTGTCACCCCAATAAATTCCATTCAGTTAAAAAAAATAATAATAATGGTGAGAAACTATGTTGGAAAGCCTCAAGTCCTGGACAGGCGAAATGATACATTCGGGTGGGAGGAGGGGAGGCGGGAGTGGACAGGGCGTGCAGGTCCCTGATTCTAATCTCTTTCAGTCTGTGCATCCACGAACTTGACCGACCTCACAGAAGAGCTGAGTAGATTATTTGTCATCTCTCACTTGGGCTGGTAAACTGCCCGCAGAAGGTCTTCTACCTCCAGTCACTCCCTCCCTCCAATGTGTCTTCCACATACAGTGACACTAAATCTTTGAAAAGTCCAGTTCCCATGGCTCCATTCTTATCTAAAGTCCATCAGTGAACCTCCATCAGTCACCCACCAGAATTAGTCTGGCTGCTCCGCAGGGCAGGCGGCACCATGGATCAGGGCAGGCAGCACCATGGATCAGGCTCTGCCCATCTTTCCAGCCTCGTCCGTGGTCACACCCCTCCCTCACACTCCTCACAATGAACTACACACAGTTCCTCTAACACCACTTGCTTTTCCACACCTTAGGGCCTTTGTATATGCTTTTATTCCTTTACCTGGAATACTTCCCCAGCTCCATTGCAAACACCCCAGAAGCCTTCTATGACCCTCCCTTCCTGTTACTGTACCCACAGCACCTTGTAGATAGCACTAGGCTGGCACTTCCACGTGGTACCGTCACCACGATCACGGTCTGTCCGTGGGTCTGTGACTGGTGAAAGGACAGGACCAAACCATGTTCTTTGCAGCCTGGAACCTAGCTCAGGGCCTAGCTCATTGTTGGCATTCAGAACACGTTCATGGAATGACAGAATTTACAACTCAAAAGGGTCCACCTAGAAGACACCCTTTGGGGACTCTGTCTAGCTGGCAGAGACCCCCTTTTCCATGAGAACTGCCACCAAACACCAACTGGACCATCGGTGGACATCTGAACTCAGCTGGGCCAAATGGACTCTCAGGAAAGCGGAACTGACTCCAAGAGAAGCAAATTTGTTTCTGAAACCACAACACTGAAACCTGCAGAACGCAAACATTGTGAGGCATGCTTACTCCGTCATTTCAACTGGACCCTAGAAAGGAAGAAAGGGGCGTGGCCAGATAGAGGACTTCCGATGGCTTTCTGATCCCCAAGTCCAGCCCTCTCCTGAGACCCTGATGGGGTCCTGTCCTGGGTTCTGAGAGATACCCCTGTTTACTACTAACCTGTCCCTAGATTTGTGCTGCAGCCTCACAGGATTTCTCTTCCTTACACAGTACTTACTGCATAAGCCAGTCTTTGCCCTCGGCAGAGTTACTCAGGGTTTTCTCTTCAAAAAAACTTTTATTTTAATATATAAATTATACTCAGACATAGATTAGATTTTAAATCAACATGCCCATGCAGAACTAGCCACATAATGTACAGGACCCAAGGCAAAATGGAAAATGTGCTATCCTTTGTTCAAAAAGTACAGTTAATTAAAGGTACTAAAATACAAAGCTCTTCCCTTTTTTCTGCAGTCTCTCTTTTGATTTGTCATGGTGTTTATTTGCTATTCAATGTCTAAATAAAATAAAAATTTTAAATCATTAACATGAATTTTATTACTTATCTTTATATTGTGCAATGCCCATGTGGAGAATCACCAAAATTACCATCTGTATTTCTTGGCTCCTCCCAGAATATTCATCAAGCTGTTGTGAAGAGACGACCCCAAGTCTCCCCAGGCACTGACGGAGCTACTGGATGGAGAACTGTCCGGCACAGGGATACTTCCCAGGGCAAGTGCAGACCCTCATGAGCTCCGGCAGTTCTCACCCTGAGACTCAGGCCCAGCAAGCTGGACAACTTCTGCATCCTTCTTCCCACACATTTGTGTGCTGTGCCCTGGCCAGTGCCAGGGAAGTCCAACCAGACATCTCCTATTACAGTAGGGTGGCTACCCCACCCCACAGCAGACAAGTGAACCCCAGGGTCTTTAAACCTCCACCCCAGGATGTGCTCAGTATCTGGTGGGAGAGATACTCACCCTCATTGACTCACCTGCTGAATGTACCACAGAGCTGCTAGCCAGGGGTGCAGCGGCCCCCATTATTACACCCTGTCATAAGACCCCGCAGAGCATGCGCACCTCACCCAGGCCCTCCCTGCATGCACGCTAGGCCCTCACCAGGGGCAAAGGGCAGCAGTGGTCACTGAATGAGGGAGGGGAAGGCTGGGGCACAGAGAGCTGGGAAGTGGTGGCCAAGAATGCATCCCAGGGGGATGGGAGGCTTTGGGAGTTGGCACCACGTGTGAGCCAAGGCTCCAAGCCCCTGGTGCATGCTCCAAAGTCCTATGGGGCTTCACTTACAAAATCCACCACATTCAAAGATAAAATTAAGTGTCTCAAGGCAGGGGCTACAGAGCATTAAACCCCAAGCACTGTGCTCTGCCGAGCATGGAACCCTGTGTGACTACACTAGTAACACATACCCATGAACCTGGCCTTGTACACAAGAGGAAGATCTCCAAGTTTCACTAGATAACAGGAGCACAGGAAGTTGAAATAAAAGAAGGAAAACACTCCACATACATATTAAAGAAACTTAGAGCGTTCAGATCCAGAAGCCAAAAATACTACGCACATCTCACCTGGAGGATGACCTAAAGAATAGGCATTTTGTCTCTACTCCCCTCAACCCAGACTGCAGAACTGACCAGAAGCTGCAGTATGTATAAATGAACTGGAATTAGATTTCTGAGCATTAAGCCAGGCTTTATTCCAAAGTATAATGCCTTTAGTTGTTCAAAGGGTATTTCATAGAAGATAGACTACTATCAGAGCAACAGAGAGGAGGAAACTTGACTAGTTTCCTTTACCTTAATAACTTAGGCTTTTATGCCTTAACAGTTCATTTCCCAGAGGTTTATTGGAAAAACTTCCTGTTGGGATTGGATCCAAACAAGGCCTTCCGTATTTCTGGCATCTTTTGCTCAGCTAAGAGATCCAGTCGACTTTCTAAAGTATTAGAAATCATTATTCTATGATTTCCACTGTAGACCTCCACACCTCCCACAGCGTTCATAGGTAGGTGCACCTCTCGATCAACTTGGACTTTCACATGTTTCTGGGAGACATTCATGTATTCAGGGATGGCTTTTTGCACTGCATCCTCTACTAGGAGGTGGTCCTGTGGCCTGCAGCGTACAATCACCACAGGCTCCAGCAGTCGGAGCAGACCCTGGAGCACTAGTTTATACAACAGCTCCTGGTTTACTTCTGGGTCTTCCACAAGCTCGGTGAGTTTCGTCTTCACATCGTCCAGCAGCTCTGAGATGAGGTCGTTTTGTGCTGTCAGGACCGTCAGCCTTGCTTGATTCCTTATGATGGATATCTGGATTTTCTTTTGCTGCTCTAAGTGCTTCTCCTTCTTCTCATAGTATGCCATAATCTTCAGTCGCTGCGTTTGCATAAGACGTCCTTTCTCGATGTTGAATTCCTCCTCAGACTTGGCATCTATTTCTTCTACCTTTTCATTGGCTTCCTGCTCAATGAAAGCCACCATGTGCTTAATCCGCTTCTGCACATCTATATCATTTAGGGCCATGGCTGCTCCTGGAAAGGGAGATGGAGGGAGAGCTGGCAGACCCTCTGGTTCTTTGATTAGGGCAGAATTTCAGGAGAGTCTCCAGAGTTCCATTTCCTGAAATGTGGAGTGCATAAGGGGAGGAAGGAGAGAGTCAGCATCCAAAGATAAGGAGCTTGGAGACCATCTATCCACCACTTATTTCACGGACAAGAAAACTGAGGCCCAGAAAGGGAAAGCAACCTGTCCAAGACCATACCTTAGAAGAACAAAGACTTGAACTTGAATCCCTAGAGTCTTCTCTCTACAACACTCAGCAATTTTTTTTGTCAACAATTAATAATGAGACACTTAGGGCAGACATAATCCAGAAGGTTTCTAGTCAGTGATAGCTCAATACTCAGGAAACATTACTCCAGATGCCACAGAAATAAAAAAGAATTACAAGAGACTATGATGAACAATTATATGCCAACAAATCATAAAACCTAGAAGTGGATAAATTCCTAGAAACATACAATCTATTAAGACTGAATCATGAACAAACAGAATATCTGAACATATCTGTAACTAGTAAGGAGATTTTACCAGTAACTAAAAACCTCCCAACAAACAAGAGTATAGGGCCAAGTGGCTTAATTGGAGAATTCTACCAAATTTTTTTAAAAAACTGAATGCCAATCCCTCTTAAACTCTTCTCTCCACAAATTAAGAGGAGGAGACACTTTTATGGGCCCACATTCCCTTGACACCAAAGCCAAAGATGCTACAAGTAAAGGGAACTGTAAGACAATATCTCTGATGAACATAGACGTGAAAATCCTCAACAAAAGACTAGCAAACCGAATCCTACAGTGCACTAAGTGGTCACACATCAGGAACAGGTGGGATGGATCCCTGGCATGCAGGGCGAGTTCAACATACAAATATCAATCAATGTGATACACCACATTAGCAGAATGAAGGATAAAATTACAGGATCATCTCAATAGATGCAGAAAAAGCATTTGAGAAAATTCAACACCGATTCATAATTTTAATAAAACACTTAACAGGAGTTACTAGGAGAAAAGGAAAATTATATCACACTCAACAATAAGAAACTGAAAGATTTACCTCTAAAATCAGGAACAAAGCAAGGATGCCCACTCCTTCCACTTTTATTAACCTGGTATTAAAAGTCCTAGCTGTAGCAATTAGGCAAGAGAAAGAAATAAAAGGCATCCAAATTGAAAAGAAAGAAGTAAAATAATCTCTATTCCCAGCTGACATGATGTTATATTTCGAAAACTTTAGGAATTACACACACACACACACACACACACACAAACATGTGACAACTAATAAACAAATTCAGCAGCTGCAGGATACAAAATCAACATATAAACATCAGTTGTGTTTCTATACATTAAAAATGAGTAATCTAAAAAGGAGCCTTAGCTGGCATGGCTCAGTATATTGGGCGCCAGCCTGTGAACCAAAAGATCACTGGTTTGATTCCCAGTCAGGGCACATGCCTGGACTGCAGGCCAGGTTCCCAGTTGGGGGCGAGGGAGAGGCAACTGATTGATGTTTCTCTCCCTCTCTTCCTCCCTCCCTTCACCTCTCTCTAAAAATAAATAAATAAAATCTTTAAAAAAAGGAAATTAAGAAAACAATTCCATTTACAATATCATCCAAAAAACCCAAATAGTAGGAATAAACTCAACCAAGGAAGCTAAATACTTGTACACTAAAAATGACAAAACGCTGCTGAAAGAAATTAAAGAAGACAAATAAATGGAGATATCCCATGTTAATGGATTAGAAGAAAATCTTGTTAAGATGTTCATACTGTCCAAAACTACCTACAAATTCAATGCAATCTCTAGCAAGTTCCCAATGGCATCTTTTGAAGAAGTAGAAAAATAATCCTAAAAATCCATATGGACTCACAAAGGACCCTGAATAGCCAAAACAATCTTGAGAGGGAACAAAGCTGGAGGCCTCACATTCCTGACTTCAAAACATATTACAAATCTACAGTAATCAAAATGGTATGGTACTGGAATGAGGCAGATATATAGACCAATGGAACAGAACACAGAGCCCAGAAGTAAGCCCACATATATACAGTAAAATGATTTTTGACAAGAGTATCAAGACAACACAATGGAGAAAGAATAGTGTTCTCAACAAATGATGTTGGGAAAACTGAATATCTCCATACACAAAAATCGACTGGAATGTTTTAAAGACTTAAACATAAGACCTACAATTATAAAACTTCTAGAAGAAAATATGGGGAAAATCTTCATAATATTATTATTGGTCTTGGCCATGACTTCTTGGCATGACCCCAAAAGCAAAGGCAACTAAAGCAAATGTGACTATAGTAAATTCAAAATCTGTGCAGCAGAGAAAACAATCAGCATAGTGGTAGGGCAACCTATGGAATGGAAGAAATATTTACAAACTATATATCTAATAAGGGATTAACATCCAAAATATATAAGAAACTCCTGTAACTCAATAGCAAAAAAAAAAAGTAGACATTTCTCCAAAGAAGACAAATGCCCAAAAAGTTTATGAGAAAATGCTCAACATCACTAATCATCAGGGAACTGCACATCAAAACCACAGTGATATGTCGCCTTACACCTGTCAGGACGACCACTCTCCCCGACACCCACCACCAAAGCAGAAAACCAATGAGTTCAGGAGGACGTGGAGAAATTGAAACCCTTGTGCAACATTGGTGGGAATGTAAAATGGTGTAGCAGCTACGGAAAACAGCATGGAAGTTCCTTTAAAAGTTAAAAATAGAACTACCATATGATCCAGCAATCTCTCTCTGGGTATTTATCCAAAAGAATTGAAAACAGGACCTCCAAGAGATGTCTGCCACCCTCCCCCATATTCGTTGCGGCCTTATTCATCAAAGCTAAGAGGTAGAAACAACCTAAGTGCTATTGAGAATTGAATGGATAAAGAAAATGTTGTCTATACATACAATGGAATATTATTTTGCCTTCAAATATGACAAGGATATCCTGTCACATGCTACATCATGGATGAATCTTGACCTTAAGTGACAAAAAAGCCAGTCACAGGACAAATACTGCATGATTCCACTTAAATGAAGTATCTACGTAAACAAATTTATAAAAGCAGAAAATAGAAGGGTGGTTGCCAGGGGCAAAGGGGAGAGGGAGCTGGAAAGTGGAATCTGCCCATGGCTATAGAGTTTCAGTCACGCAAGATGAAAAAGTCCTAGAGATTCACCATTAAACACCGTGTACATAGTCTACAGTTCTGAAAACAGTGTGTTGTAACTTAGACATGTGTTAAGAGGATAGATTTCAGGTCACGTGTTTTTTAACACTACGAAAAAATAGGATGCTCTCCCAGAAAGATACGCCACTCACCACGCTTAGCAGAAGATGACCCGGCGATGGTGAGAGACCAAGACTTTGGGCTCCACCTTACAAACTGTTATCGGAAGTTCAAAAGAAAATTCCCCCACTAACTGAGGATGTCATTTTTTGAAAAACTGCACTTTTATAAACAGAGCAAAACATTCTCTGCTCCTACATAAGACAGGTCAATTAAATGGTTAGGGGAAAAAAGGATCCCTGGGGAGCCCTGCTGGTCCCCAGCTTTGGGAGCCACTGTCAATGAAAGCAGAGAGAGCAAGAGATCCAGGGAGCCCCCGGTTACATGTGTAGAAGGAGAAAGCGTACGAGAGGAACCCTCACCGCTCCGCTGCCGAGGGCCAGCCTTGGCTCTGGCGCCAGGAGTCTGCAGGCGGAATGTGGAACTTGGAACGCGCGCCAGAACCTGGCACTGTTTCTTCCTTCTTTCTGCAGACGACCCTCACAGTCTGCCCAGGCAGCTTGATCCGAGGAGCCAGGCTGTCACCGAGGAAGCCTGGCCAAGTCTGCAAGAGGAGGCCAAGAGGGATTTCCTTGGCACATAGGCCATGCTGGGGGCTCCCCTGGCCTGCCTGGAATCTCAATTAAGTTGGCATATCGAGGGTTTCAGGTCTGGGATGGGCTCACCTTAACCAAGCCATCAGAAATGGATACGTGTGTGAATCAGGCAGCCAGTTTATTAACTTACTAATGAAAAATACAGCTGTCGTCTTGGCAGATCCTGGTCTTTTTTCTCTGTACGTGAGTCGCATGGAAAGGGGATCCAAAAGCGGTTTAGTGAGAAACCAGAGCAAGCAAAATTTGCCAGATGGTCTCTAAGGGGGCCACACCCACCACAGGGGCTGGCCCGCTCTGGTAGGTGAGGGAGGACACCTCCAGGCCCAGACAGGGCTGACCTGGGCATTGCCGGCTTCCGAGGGGAGGGCTCCAGAGTCAGCTTCCTGGAATTCAGACTCTGGTACTGCACTTGCCATTTTGTATGACTTTGGCAAAGCAGCTCCTCCCTTGAGGCCTTAGTTTCCTCATCTGTATAACGGAAATAATTGCATCACCATCATAGGATTATTGTGAGGATGGAATAAAGGAAATGAATGTTTAGCATAATGCTAAGCATGGAGTTGTCAGGCTTGGCAGGCATCATTACCACTACTGTCACTGCTACTATCAGCACCTCTTCTCCTCTGCTTCAGGCCTCCTTCCTGCTCGGTCTCTCTGTGTATACAGAGTACCTCTGGCCGATTTGCTTTCCACTCCCCAAAGGCAGTGGGAACGCACCCTAGTCTTGCCTCCTTGTACTAAACTTTGTAGCCCTGCCCGGAGCTTGGGAAGCTCCCAGCACATCATGGCACCCTTACCCAGTCTCAGCGGGCCCAGCCACATCCTTGGTGATGGTGGGTGAAGTCCTAGATTCCAGAGCCCTGCAGCTTGTGTGCAGCCACCTCGTAGCCTAGTACAAGTCCCACACTCCTGCTTCTGAACAGCTCATCAGTGCAGGGACCTGAAGGCAGCTGCAAGGTGGGGCAGAGTTGAGAGTCAGGACCGAGCAAGTGTGTCCGCAGGCATGTGGTGCCTGTGTAATGTGTCTGGCAGATGTAACCTTCAGTCTGTCTGGGATGGGGATTAGGAGGCCACATGGGCCTGTGGCTTGAGCAAAACGACAAAACAAACTGAGAATGTGAATCACATATGTCTGCTCTTGCATGAGAGCTCATGCCCCTCCATTCTGATAAGGCAGGCTTGCGCTGTAAGTGGCATTGGCCGTGCCCATGTTCGAGGCCAGGGGCAGCGCCCAGGGCTCTTTAACACATCCTCACCCCCATAAACCATTCAGTACTGCGGTCCTCTCGTCGCCCCCAAACACATCAGGCTCTGCCCCACCTAACAGCAGCTGCGCATACCATTCTCTCAGCTACAACGTCCTCCTCTGCTACTCTTCACTTACCTAAATCCCACCTGTATTTTCAGGCCCAGTTCCAGCCCCACCACCTCCTTTGACCTCTGGACTCCTTCTCAAAATAATGACAGCATGGCTGTTTTCCAGGTATAGTTCAGAGCCGGATTCCGTGTCATGTTTTTTTGTTTGTTTTTCCCAGTTACTTTGTTTCTTCCAAGAAATTCCTTGAACACAAGGATTTCCCTTAGCGGGGGCTGGGTGCAGATAGGCATAGGTTAAAAATGATTGATTAGAATAAGAGCTGGGGAAGGGGCAAGGCTTTCTTTTTTTACTGTGAAATAAAATACACATACAGAAAAGTGTGTAGGAGATAAATGTTTGGCTTAATGACTTATCGTGCTATACAAATATTCTGTAACCCCCACCCGGGTCAAGAACTAGAACATGGCTAGCACCCCAGAAGCCCCTCTTTATGACGTCAGGGAGAGATTTCGAAACTGATGATTTTGTATTTGTGGGCCGAGGGCGGTCCTTAGAGGAAGTGTGAGCTTGGAAATCTCTCGTCCCCAGCCCTCGCCCTCGCCTAGTGAGCCTGTGTGGGCCCTCGGGAAGGAAGTGCGGAACCGCAGCACCCTGAATGGCAGGAGGGGCTGGAAGGAGTGCAGGGTGGGCAAAACGTGTCTGTCAGCCTGGATCCCTGCCCAGGCCACCCCCTCTTCCGCCCCCAGGCAACTGCTCTTCATTCCAGCCAGGGCGTGTAAGCAATTTCAGGGCAGACGTCTGGGTGTGGGCCCCGATCCCTGGCCAGAAGTAGAGGCGGCCCAACCTGGGCCTCCAGACACTTGGAGCTTGCACAGCGAGAAAGGGGAGGGGCTTTTCAGAGCCTGGAGCACCGGGCAACACGAAGAGCGCAGGAAGTGGGTGAGGGAAGTTAGAGAAACACTGACTCCTCTGGGGGATTTCAAATGCTAAATACGTGGGAAGGGGCATCCCCTTTATTGTTTCTCAACCACTGCTTGATGACCATGTATCACGTGCCAGGTGCCGAGTAGGCGCTGGAGGTGGAAGAGAGAGCACACGAGGCACCAGCCCTGCCTCTCCAGCCCGCAATGTAAGGGGGGAGAGGAACCAGCCAGAGGGTCATCACCCAACGGTGTGGGGTGGGAGGAACATGAGGTTTCAAGAAAGCTCAGGGAATGCAAGAATCCAGTTCCAAGTCCCCTTCCAAATTCATTACGGGCTCTTTTATAATGCATTGCCCCTACAGACAAGGTAAACCCTGTCGTGGGTGGTTCAAGACATTCCATCATTGACAACAGATGCCTTAACTTGGAGGCAAGTCACCTGGCAAATGTAGCAAGTTGGTAGTATTCACTAAGGCGAATTTATCCAAACAGACAAGAATCAATTGAGTCCTTATGGACGCCTGACTCTGTGCAGTACTTTGGAGCTTCCAGAGAGAACGTTGGTTCAGAAATGTGGAAAGGTATTTGGCACCTACAATGAGATGGGATAAGAGCCAGGAAAGAACACAGGTTGAGTGGCTGCAGGCTCCAGCGGGAGAAGTGGTCCTGTGTGCAAGGGGAAAGAAGGGCATGGAGGGCCCCATCATCGTGATAAGCAGAAAGAGAGGGTGAGACCAGCTAGATGGGGAGAATGCCGGGGGCCAGGGTGCAGTGGTAGGGACATGTAGGAGGTCTGTGCGCTGAGAACAGATTGGTTTGGTGGCAGCAAGCAGGCCTGCAGGGGGAGTGAGCAGTGTCCAGAAAGACCGTTGGAGTTTAGCTGGGGAAGGTTTGAAATGTCAGACGGAGACTGGGGCATTAGGCAAAGGAGACCCATCAAAGGCTTTTGAGCGGGGCTGGAACTTGGCCAATCCAGGGTTTAGGAAAATTAGCAGAGGCAGGAGCGTCTGGCTATGAGCCAAATGCCAGGTGGAGACTGCACGGATGAGGGCTTGGGCAAGAACACGAGGACGGAGCTTTGGGGTGGAAGGAGACGTGGTGCAGAGCCAGCTGGCAGGTTGGATGAGTCAGGGTCAGGCCCGGCGGCCTGCTGCGGCTCACAGAGCTGAGCAGCTCCCGGTGAGGACGTGAGAAAGCAGACACTCTGTTCCCTGCTGCCTCGCTGCAAGCTGAGGGAGAAAGGCATGATGAGCCAGAGGGTTCGTTTGCTCTGGAAGTAAAGAGACAACCCAAGGAAAAAATCAAAAGTGCCCAGAAAGCTTCATCTCTTTTTCAGTGCCCATGAGTAAGGGGACACACACACGTTTATTCCAAGAACCCCACCCCCGGTGGCAAAGCCGGCTTTGATCAGGACGAGAGGAGCTAGTGCCTGCGGGGGCCAGAACACTGCGGGGGTAGGAAATATTTCTCCTCAAATAATTTACACACAGAATTCACACCTCAATTTCTCCTTTTCAAACACCTGGAGGACGTTTGCTGGAAAGCGGTCGGGTTCTCTCTAAGAGCAGTTGGCTTCAAAGTTGCACGGCTTTCCCCTCAGAAAAGGGCCAGCCGCTGCCACCTTAGGATCTGATATGGTAGAGAATCGGAAATTCTATTTTAAAAGAAAAATGTATGTGTTTTCTATTTTTTATTGAGGCAAAAAGCACATGACATAAATTTGCACCATTTTAACCGCTAAGTACCGTTCGGTGGCATTCAGGACATTCACGTTACTGTGCAGCCACCGCCACCTCCAGAACTTCTTTATCTTCCCAAACTGACACTCCGTCCCCATTAAACACTAACTCCCCATCCCCTCACCCCCCACCCCAGCAACCACCATTCCACTTGGTGTCTTTCTGAGCTTGGCTATTCTAGGAACCTCATAAAAGTGGGGCATTCAATATTTGTCCTCTGTGACTGGCTGATTTCACTTAACATACGGTTTTCGAGACTTATCCATGTTATAACATATTCCTCTCTAAGGCTGAATAGCATTCTCTTGAATGTATCTATCACATTTTGTTCATCCATCCATCGAACCCTCCATTGGATTGGTTCCCCCTTTTGGCTGCTGTGAATAACAAATGCTGCCAGGAACGCGCAGGTACAACAGTATCTGTTTGAGTCCCTGCTTTCAATTCTTTGGGACATATACCTAAACGTAGACTTGCTGGATCATATGGCAACCCGTTTAATTTTCTGAGGAGTGGCCATACCATTTCCACAGCAGCTGTACCTTTTCCAATCTCATCAGCAATGCGGAGGGTCTCAATTTCTGCACATCCTCGCCAACACTTGTTATTTTTCTGGATTCTTTGATAATAGCCACCCCAATGGGTATGAAGTGGTATCTTGTTGTGGTTTTGATTTGCATTTCCCTAATGATTAGTGATGTCGAGCATCGTTTCACGCACTTATAGCCCTTTTGCGGGCTTTTTTTTTTTTTTTTTTGTGAAATGTCTCTGCAGGTCCTTGGCCCATTTCTAAATCAGTTTGTTTGTTCTTATTGTTGTTGAATTGTAGGAGTTCTTTATCCTTCTGTGCTCCTGAGCATTCATTCACCTCCAGCTGCCAGCCAGGGGGCACTCCAGCAAACAGAGCCCTCCGCGGGGTTTTCAAAGTGTGAACGTGCAACCAAACGGAAGACAAAGTCTAGAGTTTGTTACAGGTAGTACGGTTAAATACTGTGCAGTCAAACTTTCATGTCACACGTCTAGATGTACACGTTATATACATATAACATGCATGTGTGTGTATATTCTCACAGTGAAAAATGTTACTGTAACTTGCAGTGCAAAACGTTTGAGAAACACGGCCTTCAATCTGCCCTCCTCAGGAAGCAGCTAAGCAACCATCTGTGGTTTCTCAGGCAGCCCTTCGGAAGGTCTCGTTTAATTAACTTATCAAAGTGTTTGCTCCCCAAAACAGGCCTCTTCTGAAATGGGGATGAGACGCTGGCTACATGAATATACACGGTTTATATGGCTAATGTTTACTGACCATGTCCCACGTGCTGAGAGGTCATGGGATATCAGGGGGTGGTAATTCTTCCAAGGCAGGGACCCCTCTGCATACCAGGGACCTCTGAGGGGAGGGACCAGGCGGCCCATGAAATAAGAAGTCTCTCTTTGGCCTCAGGTCCTCCACGGGCCAGAGCTTGGTGTGGTGCGAAGTGCGTAACACTTTCTGGTCAAGTTTCAGTCCTGATGGCACTCACGGGCTGGGCGATCTCAATAAGGACTCGAAGTCTGTTTGAATGCCATCCGGATGCAGACACAAGGACTCGGTAAAACAAGGGTGTTAACGAGGGGTTCTGCCGCCCTCTCAGCGGAGCTGCGGAAGCCACACACACGGTATAAGGGGTGAATAAGCTTTGTGAAGTGCTAGGTCAATGTCAGATGTCACGCACAAAATACGCTGCCCCTCATCCTGTCCCCACTAGAACCACGGTCCTCGAGCAGCCTGTGGGGAGGGAGGCCCAGGCCGAGCTCCGGAAGTCTCCAGAAGGCTGGGAGTAGGTACGAGGTCAGCAAGGAGCCCCGGGACAAGTGTCCAGCCTGTGAGCTGTGGGCAGGAACAGCCCACAGGACTGCAGATGCTCTGCTTGCTCAGACACACACAGTCCTCAGCTCGGGACATATTCAGATGCCAAACACTGCTTTAATGTTGACTTAGTTCTCACCATGAAAGGTCCTGGCTGATCTCACCTCTGCTAAGTGACCCATCTCAACCTCTAACATGGGAGGTTCTGTTTTGCAAGGAGGAGAGTGTATTCATCCAAATCTGCCCCTCACCACGGGTCGGGATTTCTGTGATGACCTTATTGGGGAGAGTACTATTTCTGACTCATTTGCTACTTCCCACAGAGTCCAGTACACAGCAATCACTTAGTCAGAATGATTAGTTGAAACCGTATAGAGGGGTGGTGAGGAAACAGTCTCCCCTAGAGACTGTCACAACTTCAGGGATTCGCAACCCTCTTTCAGAAGAAAGAGAGGGGGATGAGAAGCTGGGAAGATGCTGCAGTGGCCTGCCCCAGAGGGATGCCTCTCCTCTCCCTACCACTTCCTACAACAGAGCTCCATCAGAACTTTAAGCCCTAACCCGTGTGGCTCAGCTGGTTGGGTGTCATCCTGCAGAGTGAAGTAACTTGGTTTGATTCCCGGTCAGGGCACATGCCTGGGTTGTGGGTTCCGTCCCTGGTGACGGCGCATGTGGGAGGCAGCTGATCTGTTTCCCTCTCACATTGATGTTTCTCTCTCTTTCTCCCTCCCTCTCCCTCTCTCTAAAAATAAATAAATAAAACCTAAAAAAAGAAAAAAGAACTTTAAACATGTAAGTTACTTAAATGAATTTCCCAGGGCCCTCTAGTTGAGTCTATTCTACTCAGAAAGGTGACCTGCAAGCCCAGGAAGGCTCCCACAACTGTAGCGTGTCCCATAATCAGTAGCAGCTGACCGGCCACAGTCGTCCTGCCTGAGTTGCAACGGGGTCCTCGAGGCCCCTGCTCTGCCAGGCATTAGCCATTTATGTTGAATCAAAAGGTCAGACGGGGGCAGGGAAAGGCCTGGGGTGACTGGGGCAGCTGGTGTGGGGGATTCAGGGCAGGGGGCATTTATTAACCAACATGAAATTCACTTATTTTTTTAAAAAAATGTTATTGTTGACACTGCTACAGATGTCCCCATCCCCCCCTCCTTTGCCCACCTCCACCCACCACCCCTACCCCCTCTTCCCTCTGGCTACTACCACACTGGTGTCTGCGTCTATGAATTATGCATGTATGCTCTTTGGCTAATCCCTCACCTTCTTTTGTCCAGTCCCCCCTCCCCCGCAACCTCTGACAGCTGTCAATCTGTTCCATGTATCCATACCTCTGTTTCTATTTCATTCGTCAGTTTATTTTGTTCACTAGATTCCACACATAAGTGAGATCATATAGTATCTGTCTTTCTCTGACTGGCTTATTTCACTTAGCATAATAATGTCCAGGTCCATGAATACTGTCACAAAAGGTAAGATTTCCTTCTTTTTTACAGCTGTGTAGTAGTCCATTGTGTAAATGCATCACAGCTGTTTTATCCACTCATCGATTGTTGGGCACCTGGGCTGTTCCCAGTTCCTGGCTGCGGTGAATAACACCGCTGGGAACATAGAGGTGCATATGTCCTTCTGAATTAATGTTTTGGGTTTCTTAGGATATATTCCCAGAAGTGGGATCACTGGGTCAAAAGGCAGTTCATTTTTAATATTTTGAGGACATAACATACTGTTTTCCACAGTGGTTGCACCAGTGTGCATTCCCACCCACAGTGCCCTAGGGTTTCCTTTTCTCCAGGTCCTTGTCAGTTCTTGTTTGTTGATTCATTGATGGTAGGCGTTCTGACAGGTGCAGGTGGTAGCTCATTGTGGTTTTAAATGGCATCTCTTTGATGATTAATGATGTTGAGCATTTTTTCATGTCTGTTGGTCAGCTGTTTGTCCTCTTGGGGAAGTGCCTATTCAGGTCCTTTGCCCATTTTTAATTCGATTGTTTGAATTCCTGGTGTTAAGTTGTATAAGTTCTTTATATACTCTGGAAATTAACCCATTATCAGATGTGTCACTGGTGAATACGTTCTCCCATTCAGTGGGTTCCTGTACCTGTTCTACTACGTTGCAAAGGGGTTAAAAGTTAGCCCTGCCCCTATGGAATCTGTCGGGAATTTCTACTTTAACTAAAGGCCTTAGGAATGAACAGTTTAGGACACTGCTATTGTGTTTGTTGTTTTATGTCCTTAGTCTTTTTCTCTGTGTGTTTTACTTTGAATAGGTCCTATTGCTATGTCTTCGATGTTACAGATTTTTTCCTACAATGTCCAATCTGCTGTTAAAAACAGCTAGCGAATTTTTCCTTTCAGGTATTGTATTCTTCGGTTCTAGAGTTCAGTTTGGTTCTTCTTTATATCTTCTATTCCCCTCCTCCCTATCTTCACATTTTTCTTTAAAGCCTTGTGTATATTTCTAATACCTGTTTAAATCTTCATCTGCTAATGTCATTATCTCTCATTTCTGGGTTGGTTTCTATTAACTGATTTTTTCCTCCTGATTACATTTTCCTACTTGTTTGCATATCTACTAATTCATTTAATAGCTTTTTTAATTGTATTTTTTCCATGATCATTTATCCCCCTTATACTCTCTTCTACCTCCACCCACCCGCTCTACTAATTCTTGACATTCTGAATTTTATGTTGTTGAATGTCTCTCTTTTGTTGCTGTCCTTTAAAACCTGACGAAATTGATTCAGCCTGGCAGTTATGGTAATAGTGGATGAAGTTGTTCTTTTTGAGGCTTATTTATAAACTTTGTTAGGGAAACATCTACAGATACTTAATTCCAGCACTAATTTAGCCCTTCTACAAATGTGTAACCCTTCTGGAGTTTCTACTGAATCCTCTGGACATTCTACAAGGTCTCTTCCTATTCGCTGGTTGAAACTCAAACATCTCCCAACTCCGTGCAGGCCTGGGAACCAACCAGTCCACATTCCCCGGCAGTTGTTCCGCTAGCACTGCGGCGCCGCTCACTCTCCGCGCACAATTCAGTATCAGCAGGAGACTCAAGAGGATCGTAGTGGTCCTCCATCTTGAAAAGTCTCCTCAGCTATCTTCTCAACTCAGCAAAGCCACTGCGGTCTCCTTTGGTTCCCCCTCACTGTGCTGCAATTCAGAAAGTACTTCCAGCAGAAAGTTAGGGCGATAGCAGAGCTTGCCTCATTTGTTCGTTCTTGCAGGGATCACAGCCCTGTGCTACGTGCTGTCCAATCTCTGGAAACTGTGGCTTCCTATATTTGGTGCTATTTTCCAAAGTTACCTATATTAGGAAGGTATTACAGGTTGAATGTGTCCCCCCACCCCCAAATTTGTATGTTAACACCTAAAACTCGAAGTGTTGGTATGAGTAGGTGGGTCCTTCCAGAGGTGATTAGGTCACCAGGGCAGAGCCTTCATGAACTGGATTAGTGCCTTTATAAAGAGCCTAGACAGAACTCACTGATCTCTTCTTCAATGTGAGGGTACAAGTCTGCAGTCCCGAAGAGGGCCCTCACCAAACCACACTGGCGCCCTGACCCTGGACTTCCAGCCTTCAGAAACATCAGAAATACAATTCTGTTGTTTATAAGCTACCCAGTCTGTGGCAGATTGTTACAGCGGCTGGAGCCCACAGAGACAGGAGGTAGGTATAGTACCAGATGCTTGGGTATGGCAGACATGGGGACCTCTGCACGAAGCACAATCAACATTACAGTTCCCATTTAAATACAAACCATCTCCCCTGTACCACTAATCCCACACTCTGTCCATCCTAGATGGCTCACCATTCCCAAGAAGTTGTGTGCTGTTCCTTCTTGTCCTGGTGCGTGGCTGTCTTTCCCAGGCACTCTTATATTACCCTTATTAGCCTCTTAAACCCCAGGCCAATGACACCCTTCTGCAAACTCTGCCCCAGCACACTCGGAGCAAGCTAGGTACTAACAGCCTCCCCTGCACTTCCAGAAGCCTGTTCTTTATCCTCTACCATAGCACTGATCACATTATATAGTAATTATCTATTGCTCATCGGTTCCTTTCCACCCCCTCCAGCAATTGTGGCTTTCCAGCTCTTTGTCCCCTAGTAAACCTGATAAAGGCTTGTTAAATGAAATACTGGTTGAATCAATGAAGAGTAGGAACTGTAGGAAAAAGAGAAGGCTAAGTAGGGATTCGCTGTTCTCACACAGGCCACTGTGTTTTGACATCTGCAGTTGGCACAAAAGGAGAAAAGTGAGCACAGTGTCTAGGGAATGCTTAGACACAAAGTTGATTTCTGTCTCTCAAATCCCTGAAATCTGAGAATTGTTGTTGTCGTAGTTACCACTTGAGGCATTAGCCTCTTTGCCCACAGGAAAGGGAGGTTTCTGTTGGTCCTTCCAGCTAACCCATCTGTGAGCTGACCTGGGGCATCCAGGGTGATTCCCCCCTTCCACTCCACATACACACTAGTGGAATCAGCCAGAGCTCTAAGTATTCCTGGCAGTCAGTTTTGGCTTTTCTATGGGCCAAGGGGATGAAGTCACCATCACCAATGAAGTCACCTCTGCATGATTCATCTGACATCAGTTCCCCACGTGAAGTGCTCTGTTGCTTTCAGAGCTTGTCCCAGACAACCCAGAACCTGGGGTCCTTGACATTGTTCAAGGTTCTGGAGCTGCTCCTCCAGCTCCCTGGATACCTAGTCAATGTCTGCCCCAATAAGAACTCAGAGGCCGGAGTCATGAACTGGGGGAGACCTGGAAGCCTCCATCCTCCTGTCCTGGGACAGATCTTATAACCCCTCATAAAGGCCTTTCCCATGTCTCCAGCAACTGCATATCCCCTTGTCTCAAAGCCGTTACCAGGAGCTCTCAGGACACATTTTAAAGCACCCTAGAGCTCTCAAGGGTGAGACCCGGTCTCGTTCTTACAAATGCTCCCACATTTATAGATGAGGAAGCTGAGGCCCAGGGAAGTGGGCCTCTAACTAGAGGCACAGCTGGGACCGAATGCCCTCTCCTGGCTGAGTACACTCCAGAGTGTCCTCAGGGCTTCTTCTCACAGAGCTCCTACCCTCTTCTCACAGAGCTTCCTTTCAGAAAACTAGTCCCAGAAAATGCTGCCTGAAGAAATGGTCCTGTAGGCAAAGGAAGCAAGTCCTTTCTTCCCCTCTAGAAGTGGCAGAAAATGGCCTTGACCCAAGATCTGACCTCAAGGCTGTCCTTCTTTTCATTCATACAAAGTGTCTTCCAGATTCATTGCATAATCTAAAGCAACGGGCAATGCGAATGCCCACCCACACTTAGAGGTATTTGGAAGGGTGTGGTGAGATCTCGAGTGTGATTCCACAAGGAACTACCAATAAATAATCCAGGAAGTCTTGTTGGGACAATGGAAATCAGATTTGGGGGTTAGAGTTGAGGCCTCAGAAGGGAGGCACAGGGATAGAACATTGGGCATTTCCCAAAATGAAATGTCCTTGAATGCTGGAATTAGCTGGAAGCTTTTGGGATAACCACTTCACCTCTCTAGGTCTGTTTGCTCACCTACAACCTAAGGGAGTCTGAGGAAGATGGTCTGGTTGACCTCTGGGCTGCCTCTCAATGTGAATAAATGAAAGGAAGTGGTTTATCTCACATCAGCAGGGGGTGGGGTGCAGTGCCAGTGTGGCCTGTACCCACTCTCCTCCACCCCTTTCTCTCAGTACCTAATGTTCAAAGCAGCATTACTGGTCAGTGAACAGGACCTGGACAGCCAGGTGTTTCCAAGCTTTGCCCAGGCAGCTGGACAGGGGTTGCTGCCTGGATCACAGGCCAAGGCTTAGAGCATCAGAGTGTATCGCTCCTCAGGGATCACAAGCTAACACCTTCGAGGGGCACTGGGGACTGCAAGGGGGACCCAGGGAATGTCCCCTCCAGGGGGAACAAAGGTACATTTGTCCTGCCCGTAGCCAGCGGTATCTTCCTTTTCTAGCTATTGTGGGGTGCTTCAGTGATTCAGGATGCTCTAACTCCCTTAGTCACCAGTTTCATAGTAAATGATTCAAGCTTCTAATGTGAAAAGAATGGTGGCTGTGGGAAGGGGGCCCGAGCAATAAGCCAGGAGTCCCTGCATTCCAGCCCAGGGAGCACCATCCCCCTCCCCCATCACTTTATGCACCTTAATTTTTTTTTTTCTTTAACCCTCTAAGTCTTTCTTCCTTCCCGATTTCTAGTTCTGTTATGCACTTAGAGGCCCAAGGGATGGCTTCTGCCTTCCGGGTGGAGTTTAAATCTATATGTATAATTTTGCATGACTATTGCGTCATCGTTGGAGTCGTCGTAGCTCCCCAAGAGGCCTCCTCGTCTTCTCTCAGCACTGGGGCCTTTGGACGCTTCCGGGCGCTGCGGGCACTTTCGCGAGGAGCCCTCGGCTCCTCCCAGGCGCTTCCCTCCCGGCCCCCTCCCCCACCCTTACCTTTCTCCCTTCCCCGCTCCTCGGCTCCTCCTCCTCGCCCCCTCTCCGCTGCCCTAGCCGGGAGTCAAGCTAGGGTGAGCCGGCGAGGCCGAGAGGCGGCCGCGGGCGGGGCGCAGGAGCCGGTCGGCGGGCGCTGGCGAGCTACCCGAACTCGGGGGAGGTGCCTCGGCCCGCCCACCTCCAGGGCCGGGCGGGGAGGGGGCCAGGACCCGCGCTGGGCGGGGAAAGCCGTCTGGCCCCTCCCCTCTCTGCCCTCCCCAAAGTTGCGGTCTCCCCCGGGGCCCGACAGTCTTATGATCCAGCGGATCCTCCCGGGGAAGCCGGGCCGGGGAGAGGGCGCGGGCGCCGAGAGGCGGGGGCAGCGGGCGGGCGCGGCGACCGGGACCCGGGCGGGGATCCGGGCAGTGACCGAGGCGGCGGCTGCGCCCCGGGCCCGCCGCCCCCTCCCCTTGGGCGGGGGGAGCCGCTGCATGGGGCCGGGGGGACGGCCCTGCTGCGCGGAGCGGCGGCGGCGGCGGACCCCCCAGGCGGGCTGGGGTTGAGCCCGGTACCGGGGCGGGGGCTCCGGGGGGACCATGCCCGGAGGTCGGCCGGCCGCAGCATGGCTCACGGGCCCGGCGCGCTGATGCTCAAGTGTGTGGTGGTCGGCGACGGGGCGGTGGGCAAGACGTGCCTACTCATGAGCTATGCCAACGACGCCTTCCCGGAGGAGTACGTGCCCACTGTCTTCGACCACTACGCAGGTAAGCCTCGGAACTGCTGACTAAGGGGCTGCTCCCCCGGCCGGGAACTTTGGAGCAACTTTGGCGGAGCCCCCTCGCTGCCTCCCCTGAGCGCTCTCTCCACCCCTCCCCCGCCGCGCCCTCCGCCGGGCGGCCGGCCCCACCTCCCGGCTTTGCTTCACCATCTCCTTTACGAACAGATTGGACCCCTCTTCCTACCCCTATTCCCGCGCTCGCTGCCAGCTCCCCGCACTTCCCAAACCCCTTGGCGTCGTGGGGCGACCTCCTTGACCTTCCCGCAACCGCCTCATCTACTGCCCCAAGTCCCCGGGGAAACATTTAGGGGGCCCAGGAGAGAGAGACGTAGCTACGGGACTTGGGAGAAGGGAGCAGGCTGTAGCTGCGGGCCACCTCGTACCCCGACCTCACGCCACTTCACAGTGAGCCGGGCACCAGGGAAAAGGGGTGGCATCTCCCTGCAGCGCCCTCATGCTTCCAGCTGGGTTGGGAGAGGAAGGTCCTGGTGGGGAGCGAAATTGCCCTGAAGTCTAAGTAATTGTGAGCTTTTCTCCCTGCCCCCACTTTCTGCCCCTGCAGTCAGCGTCACCGTAGGGGGCAAGCAGTACCTCCTGGGACTCTATGACACGGCCGGACAGGTGAGTGTCTTGGCCCCTGGCCTACACCCCCTTCCCTTTCCAGATTCAGGGTGCCTGTGAAAGGCCGTTGGAAACTGAGGTGTGTAAGGAGGGAGAGCGTGTTTCCGAGGGGCTGCTGTGAGTCAAGTCTTTATTTCTTTTTTTCAAGTCAGCAAATTAGGAAAAGGAAAAAAACCTAACAGCAACCCCAGACCATCCCATCCCATGTGAGCCCCTGGCTTTGAAAGTTTTTGCCTGTGTGTGCCTTCTGTATGGTGCTTGGTGTGTGGGTCCCAAACTCCTGTTGCAAAGTGGCAGCGGCCAATCGCGAAGCGCCCTTATTTTTGGTTGCAGATGACCAGGTCTCCCTCTCGCAGCCTCTGTCTGGTCCCTCATTGGTGAGTGGTCTGCCTGCCTGAGGAGCCTGATTGGTGGAAAATGGCATCATCTAATACGATGGGAAGGCATTTGGTCCTGGTTATGTCAACATCACTGCACTCTGGGACTGGAGTCCCTGAAAACATAATTTGTGGTGTTACCAGGGGACCACAGGGAAAAAGAAAAGAAATAACAACCATTCAGCCACTCCCTGGGCCAGGGAGGGGCAGGAAAGGTTATGAGTTAAGTGCGAATCTCGGAAGAAGGGCTTTATTTATTTATTTTCCCTCCGAAGGCCAGGTGACTTTGGCTTTTTTTTTTCCTGAGAGAGATTAGCATGCAGAAAGAAAATACACACTTCTGCTGGCAGCCTCTGACCATTATTTGCAAATTAGAGGTGGCTCCTAAAGGATTAAAGTCTCTTCTCTCTCCCTCTATCCCAGCTCCACCCTCTTCCCAGACCCCTGTTTGCTGTGGAGCTAAGATGATTGTGTGATGAAGTTTTGCAGAATCCAGCACTGTGATTAGATCTGAAGACTCGGGCAGAAGTTTCCACATGTCACGCAGACTTGGGTCCTTGAGGACATGTGAGCAGCTGAAGGGCTTAGTGAGTGACTTTGGGGGCCATCCAGTTGCAGCTTCCTTACCTGTTAAGTGGGGCTTAGCACCGAGTCAGGCACACAGTGGGTAGGCGCTCAATGGAGGCGCTGTTCTTCGTGGCTTTCCTGGTTTTGCATCTCAGATTGATGGTACGGGGTTAGATTCGGAAAAATGTCTTCTTTGGGAGGTGCCTTCATGTGGTCTCTGGGTTGTAAACCATTAAGTTAGAGCAGCATCTGAGGACTGAGAAACTGGGCAGTGGGAGGGGCCTGAGGCAACCCCCTTTCTCCAATCTGAACCAAGTCAGTATACACAGTTCTTCCTGGACCCCTTTTGGCTGCCTGCCTTGCCGGTGGTGATCCTTCCAGCTATCAGAATGTGTGGAGACCAACTTTTAAGCTGCACAGTGAACTTTTAAATAACAGGTGGAAAGGAGACAGGTTTTAAAATACGGTCTCTACTGTTAGCTTCTGCTGCTACCCCTTTCCTTTCCTCCTTCACTTGTCACCACGGCCAGGTGTTGACCACGAGCCCTGTTCGACAGGACGTGGGTATGTCAGAACTGTTCTGTGCACATTCACACCCAACTAATATTTACTGAGTTTCTTCCGTGTATCAGGCATGGGACGACCACCTGCAAATATCATTATATTTTCTCCACGAAACAACCTTATGAGCTAGGTGATGTTTCATCTTTGCCGATGAGGAAACTGGGGCTCAGAGAGGCGAGGTTGCTGACCTGAGGTCCCAGCTACAGAGACGCGTTGCTGGGTTTAGGACGTGGCCTGAATCTGCCCACTTGGAGGTGGTTCTACACACAGGAAGCCATGGGAGGTGCCGAGGTACCACCTGGGTTGGTTGAATTGCTTGTGTGTGCGCAGACATGGTATTTGGAGTCATCACAGCCCTTCTCTGAGTGGGAGTTCTGTGCCACCTTTGTAGAGTAGAGAACCCAGATCCAAAGAGTGACCCCAAATTAGGGCCCACTCACAAAACCAGGGCTTTCCATCTGTCATTATAATTGCTGTTTCCCATGGAGATTGTAAGACATGGACCCAGTGAGATCAGCCTGCTAGTGAGGCTCAGATATTGCTGTTTGTGCCCAGGGGCAGGGCACCTCCTCCGTGGGCTGAGATGTGTATTAGGGCCCCTTGGTGTTTCTCCCGGTGTCTAAAACTTGTTTTCCAATCAAAGTTAGTGCCGATTTGTCTTGCAGCATTTAAGGGTTTATTACTAATAAGCAATCTTAGCAAAGTAATCATCAGTGAGATGCAATGTTAAGTGCCTACCGTGTACCTAGGCTAACAACTGTGCTAAGCACCTGGGAGGTCGAAAGAATAAATTTCGGGTAGGGGTCTGCCATGGCTGATGACAGCACAGGTGGACGTGTCTGCGTCGGACACTTCGTGCGTGGATATAGGAGATTGCTGTTGTATTCGGTCGTTAAAGACTCCATGCTTCTCTGAGTCGGTAACAGATTAATCTTACAATAACGATGATGATAAACACATGTGTACACATGGGAATTTTTCTACGCCTGGTGGTCAGTAGAACCAGGGGCCTTGGAACCAAACAGGCTTGGCTCAGATCTCTCCCTCGCTAGCCATGTGATTCCAGCTCAGTTATTTTCCTTCTTTGTGCTCTAGTAAAAATGTGGATAATTCGGCTCTACAGTGCAGTGTTTTAGGCCAGCGTATAATGTTTAATGTATGTAAAAACACAGACACTGTTCTTCATTCATAGTGATGTGTAGTACGTCACGAGAAATTATCGTACTCCACCCTGGGCACCTTTGTGGGGGGAAGGGGTCGCGGGTGGAAGAGGACCGTGGAGTGCGCCTGGAGCTCATAGCAGTTCCGCTAGGATTCCGGATCTATACTGTTCTCAGCAGAGGTGTGGAGCCAGGTTTGCACTTTGTAATTCCCACAGCCCCCATCACCGACCCATGGACACAGCCAAGTGCTCCCTGCTCTAAGTGCCCTGTTGTGTCACCTGGTTTTCTTTCTGAATCAGTGCCTGCATCCTCTCCATGATGAAATGCTTAGAAAAACTGAGCGTGCAATGTGGACTTTGAGAAACAAGTGGGGTGTGTAGGTTTCAGCTGATTCTACTTTGGGAGGCAAAATGGGATGAGGAGGAAGCTCAGCACTGGGAAACAGTTACTTTCTCCAAAAAGTTCCCTCATGCACATAGGCACTCACTGTATTTGAATAACAGCAACAATACCTCCTTCTGATTGGAGCTTCTAGTCTATGTGCTTATTCTTCTTGGTGTCTGACCCCAGTGAAATTCAAAGCCATAGGCAAACATTCACCCAATGTACATATTAGGGCACTCAGGAGATAACTGTACAGCCATACCTCATTTCATTGCACTTTGCTTTACTGCGTTTTGTAGATGTTGCAATTTTTACGAATGGAAGGCAAGACCCTCCACCAACAAAAAGATTACAACTCACTTTATTGCGGTGGTCTGGAACAGAACCCACAGTATCTCTGAGGCATGCCTATAGTAGATGACTGTCGCGTTCCAGAGCAGGCTGCTTCCCACCTTGACCTCTGCTGCTATCAGGAGAGAGAGGAAGAGGAAGAAGTATGAATGTGTGTGTGTTGGCCAGTGCTAGTCCCCACCACATGTTCTGCTTGGGGACATCTCTCAGTGTCCCAACACACTCAGTAGCATTACTGCCAAAGGGAAGCCCCCTTTCCTGGCCAAGCCCCTGGGTGGTCCAGGAGCAGCTGACATTTTGACTGCTAAGCATTTTGGAGTGGAAGTTGAAGGCAGCGCCTTCCTTCTCAGTGGGGCCTTGTGCAGGGGTCTGGCTTCCGGCCTGGACCTGTGGAGCTTCTCCTTTCTTGTGTAGGCTCTGCAGCAGCCTCATTGTCTGCTCGGGGAGGGGACTGGAGAGAGGAGATTTCCCTCCTGCCTCTGCACTGCGTGGAAGCACATGGAAGGTGGGAAGAGCTCTCACTCCCTGTGCAGATGAGCGGTGGGGAGCTGCCTGCTCTTGAGCTGCTGGCTCCAGGCTGATCTCTTAATCCTTGGCAGAGAGGCAGAACTTGATACCCCAAAGAGAGTGAGGACTGACGCCCAGTTTTATCCCAGGTCCCAGAATACCCACACTCAGGAGGGTGTGTTGGGGGTGAGTTTGGGTTCCCTAGAGTTCCAGATTTAATCACTGCCTCAGTGTGTGGAAGTCCATATGTGTGCTTTTGGGTGTGCTGTTGCTATGTCTGTTAACTTAAATGTGCTCCCTCAAGTTCAAGGGCGCATACATGAGAGCTATAAATACCCTTTACTCAGGTGTCCCTTGTGGTTGCTTTTTTAGTGACAAGCGAGATCCGAGATCCGTTTCTCACTTGACAGAGCCCAGCAGCTGTGGCTGCCCTGCCAGCCCTCGGGGCACCCAGGGAAGGACTTCCTCTCCAGAAGGGAATCTCGATGGGAGGCAGCCTCCGAATTCCCTGCCCTGTGCCCTGTGCCCTGTGCGCTGCCTTGCCTTTTTCAAGAGGCTGCACCCAGGGCCCTGTACAAAGGGAAAGGGGAAAGGGGGGAAGGGGGGAAGGGGAGGGCTGGGGTGAGCTCCTCCCACCTTCAGGCAGCACTCCTCACAAGACCTTCCCAAGTAGACTTTTCCCAGATGAGGAAATTGAGAGTGAGTGGGCTTATGGAGAGCAGACAGCAATGTGATCAGAAAGAAGTTTTCTTCACTTTGGAGGGGGCCTGCAGGAAATGTCAGTAGGCCTTAGAAAGTGCCCATTCACTTCACCCAGGCTCCAGGCCCCTGCAGCGCCCCGTTACTTCCACTAGGGGCCCAGGGAGCAGAGTTTAGGAGGAGCTGCAGGGCTCCTTGCAGACGGCAGCTGCAACAGGTGAGATGCTGGCACTAAGCATCCTGGTTTCCCTTAGTAACCTACTGTAGATTTGTTATCTGTACATTTTGCTAATCTTTGAGAAGCTATTCATATCTCCAGCCTGCACCACATCGCTTGGAATGCTGGCTTCCCCCTCTGTGTCGGGCAGGCGGATGGCCTTGGTTGGCTCCAGAGCCTTTGCAGTGACTGAATGCCCTGTGTTTCCTTCCCTGGGACTCTGATATCGGTTTGGGATGTACCAGCTCAGACAGGGACCTGGGGCTGGGGACAGCCACCACCAGCTCTGATTGGTTTCTCTTTGTGCCTCAGATGGGTCTGTCCCCTTCCTGACCCTTTCATCCATCGGCTTCTCTACTTCGGTCATGGTTCTCGAGGTTTGTGACATTAACAACTCTGGGAACCAAAGCTTTCCTGCAGGTGTGTCAGAAATGGGTGTCAGGTGTACTGCTGGGGTAGGGGCAGTGTGTGGCCCCCAAGGAGCTGAGCATACGTTGCCATTTTCTGTGAGTGCTGGGTTGCAAAAAAGGGGGAAGCATGGCTTTCAATCTCGTGGGTCAGAGTCCTAATGGAGAGCTGGGTTTTGTGGTTTTGTTGTGGAATTTGGGGTTTCAGGAGATGAATCTGAACGGTCCTAAAATGAAACAAAACAAAGCAGCTCTTCGTGGGGGTGTCAGTGTCTAGCAATGACACCTGTGTTGGCAGCAGCAGGTCCTACCCAGAGGCCTCAGATGCAGAACAGCAATACCGCGCGGAGGAGGAAAGGGAAGCAGTGACAAAGAAACAAAACCAAGGACCACACATGTCTGTCTAAAAACCGAAAATTCACGAGCCTCCGCTGAATTTCCTTTCACTCGGAGGGACTTGGTTTTGCCCTAATCTGGCCTGCTAGCCTCAAGGAGCAGCTTTCCTCGCCCTCAGCACTTCCTTCTTCCTCTTTAGTTTCAGGCAGGCAGCTGCTTTGCATGAGGAAGCGATGGTTCACCCAGCAAGGGACACAGCATGGGTGGCAGGATGGCCATGGCTGGGTTGTTGGAGCTTCCCCGGGTCTCTTGTCTCCCCCAGTAGGGATGCCCCAGATCCGCTGCCTGCCAGCACCTCCTGGGCCAGTTCTTGCCCTCTCTAAGCTCCCTGAGGACAGATCACTGTATCTGCTTTTCTCTATCACGTTTCCAGCACTTAGCCCAGAACCTGGTGCATGGAAGGCATACCTCAGATATTTCTTGGAGTGAGTTGTCTCATTTGGCTGTAAAGTCATCTTTGCTAAAAAGTTAACTAAAGACTCAGGTTTTACCTATTAGACAATAGCTTCAGGCACAACCCCTTTTTTGGAGGAAAAAAAAAAAGCTTTGTGAATCCAGTAGGCATCTCCAAGGTTCAAAGGAGTGATGGTATGGAGGGGTGCAGCAGGCTACCAATCTCTCCCCACCCAGACCCTGGGGCGTATTGGTCACCCGTGGGCTCCACCCCCCAGAACTGTGTCTCAGGCTCACGCCTTTGCCACTTGCCTGAGACCTCTCTCTCAGATCTTGTTAGGAGGAGGCGGCTTGGCAGTGAAAGTGTGGGTTTTAGGTTCTCCAGACCAACTTTGACCCCAGCTCTTCCTCCTTGTAGCTGAGAGACCACCGGCCAGCCAGCCAACCTCTGTGAGCCAGCGCCCTCCCTGTAAACAGGAGATAATGTGGACCTTGCACAGTTGCTGTGAGGGGGAGGGATGAGGTGTAGTTGCCTCCTGTGGCCCGGTGCTCAGCCTGTGGCCACTGAGAGTGATGGCCCAGACCAGCTCGGGCAGGGGTTCTCCACACCTGTTCAGTTCAGTAGGGGGTGAGTCAGTGCCTGCTGCGTGTTCTGACCTTCTGTGGGAGAAGGATGGGAGGACCAGATTGCAGAAGGGTCCACCTAGAAAACTGGAAAAGCTCATCATGTGAAACCCAGCAGAGCACGGTTCTGACTAGGAAGAGGGGGCAGGGTGAGATCACCCTGGGAGATCGAGCCTTTCAGGAAGAGGTGAGAAGCAGTAGAATACTCTAGCTACCTACCTCTGTGGGCTCCCACACTGAACTGCCAGGGCCCACTTCCCAGCAAGGAGCTCGACCTCTCAAAACCTCAGTTCCCTTATTTGTGTAGTGGTGATGATGTTGTAGAGTCATGGAATCCAATCAGAGCTTCTCAGCTGCCAGGTAGCGGATTTTCCCAGGCTTAAGGTTGCTGGGTGGGGCCTGGGACAGACAGCCCTGGACTCAGGTTGTTCCCTCTGACTTGAGCCGTCCTCAGTCCCTTCACCCGTGGCTCCCCCATCCCACCCACTGTGTGCTGAACACATAACATCTTTTCTCTGTATCATGAAGTGAAAGCTTGGGGTCATTGACTAAATGAGGTCATACCAGGCAGCGGGTCAGGGGAGCTCGTACTCTGGGTGGCGAGGAGCAGCGTGGGGAGTGCAGGCATGGAGGTGTCCCAAGTGTATCTTTTTAGGGATCTCAGATCCCTGCTATCAGTGTCAACATGTGGAGTAGGGTTGGTAAGTAAATTAAGGAGTTTTTCACCCAGTAACTGACAACTTAGTAATTAGGAGATATTAAGCTGGTGCTGTGTCGCTTGTTGATTTGAATAGAAAGAACAAAAAGTGAGGGAAGAGGCCTAATAATTGTTTGTCACTGTTTCCTTTCAAGTGACTGGTGGGAGCAGCGAACCAGCCGATCCCAACTTGCCAGCCCTTCCTGGGCTCAGGTTAGAACTTGGGGTTGAGTAATAACACACTGGTCGTCAAGTAGCACTTTCAGAGAACAAAGCATGTTGCACTTGAGGCTTCCCTCCTGCTCCAAAAGTAAAGGAAGTGAATGGTCGCCTCACTGCGTAGGTTTTGGGAGATTCAGTGACTTGCTCCAGGCCTCACGGCTGGTAAAAGGCAACACCAGGGTCACAGGGCAGGCCGTCCACCCCAGTCCTGGCTTCTTTAGGTTCATTACTCACGCCCAGCAGGTCGATGGTGTCAAGTGTCTCCTTTCATCACACATACTCTGTCGTCGAATATTTCTTGTGAAAAGTATGTTGCGTTTCAGGACAGAAGAGTTGGTGGAGCGGTGGCTACAGATGGGACAGCAGGGGCTGCTTCTAAAACGTCTCCAAAAAAACACTCCCCCCCCATGCCCACCTGTGTTTTGTCAGTTTGTTCATTAACCCCGACTCCTGCTTAGAAAGAGACGTGCCTGGGTGGCCGCATTGCTGGTGAGGGTGCGGGAGGAGCTCGGTGCCCTGTGTGTGCAGGTGCAGCCTTCCCCCAGGAAGGAGGGACAGGGACTCTTCTGTGGTGATGGGAGCTGTCTCTTCTCGGGCTCCGCCCCTCCCCCCGGCTCTGCCTGCCAGCCTTGACTGACATTAGCTTGCTGTTTAGGGGCCACCCAGCAGGACAGCTTTGGCCTGCCGATGGCAGGTGTCCGTTTTGTCCCAAGCAGCTGCCCCAACCCTTTCTTTCCTCTGAGAATTTTCTTATTCAGGTGAAAACTGCCATTTCCAATCTGTTTGTCCCTCTTCCATTTGACTATGCCCTGAAGACACACGGAATTTTTCCTGTTACCTGCCACTCATTTTGCTTGCTGCCGTGGGCTGTCCCCATTGGCACCACTTCTGCGTGAGCGCCCATATCCTCCTGCCTGGGCGGGCTCTTGGGACTCGGTGGAAACATTTCATTCAGTCAGTCAGCAAACACCTTCCCCAAGCACCCCATGGGGCCGAGACCTGAGCTAGGGGCAGGGCTTACAAGACTGATCAGGCACAGGCCCTGCCCCCAGTAGTTCACGGTTCACGGAGGGGCCATCGGTGAGCAGTGGGAGGGGAGCGGGTGCATGCCTCTCACTGGGGACACAGAGGATGCATGTTCTGTCACTCCGAGGAGATGAACTGTTCCTTGCTCCTAAGAGCTGAAGTGACCAAGGGGTTCTCCAGGTCGATTTTTGGTGGAGAAAGTTGCTCAGACTGGATTCTTGCATGTAGCAGGTGCTTAAGAAGGGTTTGATTTCTGCACTGGTTGCGTGTCAGATGTGAAACTTGAACTGGCACGTATCTCCAGGACACTTAGAAATCAGCAGTCTCAGGCTCCTCCACCCCAGACCTGAATGGGACAGTTGGACACATCTCTCTTACGATGAGCCCTGCAGGTGGTTCTGGTGCAGGCGGAAATGTCAGAGCCACAGGGAGGGTTTAATGAGTGTTTGTGGACTTGCGTGCCTCCCCTCAGCAAGCCACCTCCTCTCCCCCTTCCTCCAACACACACGCGCACAGGCACCCTTACTGGACACACCATCCTGGAGTGCATGATTCATTCATTTTTAACGCCTGCCCCAGCAAACACGCCTCTTTTCTGGTTCTTTATACTGGTTGTGTTGCTCCGTATTTGTTGCAGTGAATCAAAGCATCCAGCCACTGGTGCTGCCTTCCTCCCTCTCCTGGTGGAGACGGGGCCAAGGCTCTCTCAGGAAAAAACAGAAGCACACAGCCTCCCTTAGCTCCACCTGGCCCAGGGCTGTGCACACAGTAGGCTCCATGGGCATTCTTTGAGGAGCCATTTTCTCTCCTGTACATGAAGTGGCCAGACAGAGTGGGGCCCTGTCCCGTTCACTGTCGCTGAGGTTAGCACTCTGGGTGGTGACAGGCCTGCCCCCGAGGAGGATGCCAGTGTGGTTTGTGCTAAATTAGTTCCAAAACAACAAATGGGTGATGAGGCCCTTTTGTGCTAACACTCCCCAGGCCGGTCCGCAGGAAAGGCGGGAGGAAGGGCTGTTGCTCAGACACCCTTCGTGGCAGTAATTGCTTCTCTGGCTGACCTAAGCTTTCTGTGTCAGTGTCCTCCTTCATTCCTCCATTCTCCACACGCGTGTGCACACACACCACACTTCAACATTCTTTCTTCCGTCCTCCTCTCTTCCTCTCTCTCTCTCTATCTCTCTGCTCTCTCTCCTTCTCTTTCTTCCCCCCACCGCCGGCCACCAAAACTGTTCCGGTGTACGAAAGCCATCCTTTTTCAAATGGCATAATGGTTGAGATTACAAATGAGTTGGCTCAAAGTGTGCTCCCTTTAAGAGCCACTGCCGAGAAAGAGCATTTAATCCTGATTGTCCAGTTCAATTAAAATTCCATTTATCCCGGCTTCATTTTCAAAGAGCAGTCTTCCCCCACAAGTGGTTCGGGGCTCACATTTACTACCCAAAGGTGTACCCAGTGGGGGTCCTTGGCCCTAAAGGGATGGGGGAGGGGCTTTGTCTGGCGGGAGGTGGCTCCTGGTCTTCATCCAGCTGCTGAAAGTGAGAAGGTCCTTTTGATGCCGAGGCATCACGCGCCCTCTTCCCCAGTGACCCCGGCCTGCTTGAGGTGGAACTCTTTCCTTCAGTTTCAGCTGGGCAGATTGTCTGGTGGCTGTAGTCTAAACATTTGGTTCTATTCACATGTAAATCTCTACTCAGCACCCAGATGGTAAGGTAGCACACAGCACTTAGCACAAGGTTTGGGGGCCCCAGTAAGAAAGCAGGTATGTGTTGGGTTTAGGGGAATGTCTCAGAAGAATTATTATGGAAAGAACCTTGGCCATGACGTTGCATCACCTCCACATTGGCTTTCTTATCAGCTCACCTTGAAGGGAATTCGGATCCGTCTGGACATTACCGAAGGTCTTAAAAATCAGGCTACGGGTGGTTGTTTTAATGCATTGCTCTTTTAAGCATGATAGAGCTAGTTTCTTAGAAAGGCTGCCAGGTCTGTTTGGATAAAATATTGGCCAGGGTGTGTATTATTCTTTAGCAAGTCCCGGTCTCTAGGAAACCTTCCATGTGTTTGATCTCGGGTGACCCTCTAAGGTGTGTGGCGGCCCTCTGTTGGAAGCAAGGGAAAGGGAGTGGAGAATGAATGGGCTGATCTGCTCAGCTCTGCCTTGACAGGAGGGGAAACCCCTGCTGCCTGCTGCCCTGGGGGAGCCCTGCCAACGTGCTGCTGGCCCCGCCAGGCCAGTGTGGGAGCAGCCGCACCTAGGCGGGCTAGGGCTGATGAAGAAAGTGATTCCTCAGAATTCCTGGTGGACCAAACTGCGCAATGTACAGGTTTATTTCTGTTGCCTTAAAAAAAATTGAGATATAACTCAGATTCCGTGGAATATTCACAAAGTTGTACAACCATCAGCACTATTTAATTCCAGAACATTTTCATCAACGTTTTCTCCCTAAAGAAACCCTGTACCTTGTTAGCAATCACTGTATTCTCCCTTCCCCCAACTCCTAGCAACCACCATCTATTTTCTGTCTCTGTGGACTCGCCTGTTCTGGACATTTCATTGAAATGGAATCATGCAATAAGTGACCTTTTGTGTCTGGCTTCTTTCACTTAGCATAATGTTTTCAGGGCTCATCTGTGTTGTAGAATGTATTATAGTTCATTTCTTTTTATGGTTGAGTAATCCTTGTCTTTCCTTTTTATGCTCTTTTGTCCGTCTTTATTACCTGGACAGTTTACCCCCAGGCTCCGGGAGCCATTTTCCAGGTGGTGAGGCGGAGAGCGAGGTTCTAGGGTGGTGTGCATCTGGTGCTGTTTTCACCGGGCCTTAGGTAGGGGTGGGGGTGGCCTCCCCTCCACCCTCCCAGTGTCCTGGTTTTCTCTGTGCCTCTGCTCATAGTCTTTCCTACCTCCGTCCCCATCCTTATGTCTTTGTTTATAAAATACATGAGTATCAGGTGGAGTGAGTGAGGAACATAAAGATTCATCAGATAGGGTTCTTCCCCTGTAGGAGTTCAGAGTCCAGTGGGAGAGGAGGATAGATACAGATGGCCAAAATGCAAGTAGCAAATGGCACTCCCCAGGAGAAAGTGACAATGGGGAAGTGTGAGGAGTGTCGTGAAGTGGACACTCCCTTCCACTGCCGGGCCACTTGCCCAGAGCCTTGCAGATAGGCCGGGTCTCAGCGGGACCATCTCCATCTGAGGCACTCACGGGCCATTTGGTTTGCAGGTCTGATCCGTGTTGATTCATAAAGATCCAGATATAAATGAGGTTGCCAAAGGGTTAGCTTACCATGTGGTATCGGTGGAAAAATGAACACAAGACGTAAACCAAAAGCTGAAAAAAGAAGAAAAGCAAATAGCCAGTGAACACACGATATGCAAAGCCATGCAACTAAAACCTTTTTTTTTCACCTGTCAGATTGGACAAGATGGAAAACAACTGTTACTCAGGAGTTAGGGAGGTAGATGCTCTGTGTACCGTTGTTGGGAGTAAAATCGGACACCAGCCATTGGAGGTTCTTTAAGTGTCGCAAGGCTCAGTTTCAGCGTGTGGGGGGGGTGGGGGGCAGTGTTCCCCGCCTGTGCAACAGGCAGACACCAGCAGGGTTCTCCAGGAATTCAACCCAATTCTGACACTACCTACCCAGAGACAGCATCAGCTTCCACAGGATAAGGGGTCAGTCGAGACTCTCCCTACCACCCTCCCCACCCCTTCCTTTTTGGACACCAGCCTCAAGCCCAGGCTGTTTACCTGTGCTTCTGATCAACCAGGCGCAGATAGGAGGTTCCAAGGATCCCGCCAACTCTGGGTGCCAACTGCAAGTCCAGGTTGTCACCTGTACTTATGACCAACTGACTATAAATCAGTTTCCCGTGATTCCCTCCTCAAGGGGTTCAATTAATTTGCTAGAGCAGCTCACTGGACTCAGAGAAACATATTCCCAGATCGCGGGTTTACTGTAAAAGCACATAGCTCAGGAGCAGCCAGGTGCAGAGCTGTAAAGGGCAAGGTACGTGGGAGGGGCACGGAGCTCTCAGGCCCTCTCTGCGCATGTCACGCCCCCAGCACCTGCATGAGCCCACCAACCCCGATGTCTCCAAAGCTGTCCTCTTGGGTTTCTGTGGGGCCTTCATTGCATAGGCAACTGTTGCACGGTTGAGCGAATCATTGGCCATTGGTAACTGATTCAACCTCAGCCCCTCTTCCTTCTCCCTCCCCGGAAGTGGTGGCGGGGGAGTTGGGACTTCCAGTTCCCGCCCTCTAATCACGTGGTTGGGTCTCCTGGGACAGGGCCCCATCCTTTTGTGGGGTCCAGAAGCCACCTCGCTAACATAACAAGGCACAGCTTTATGCTTTCGTCACTTAGGAAGTTCCAGGGGCCTTAGGAGCTCTGTCCTGGAAAACAGGATCCAAACCAAATACGTATTTCTCATAAATCACAATATCTCAAAGGTTAATTTGGCAAAAACCCTTAAATTTCGATGATCCATTTCTTTAAGTTTATGCCAAAACATTCAGAGTATACAAATATTTCCATAAAGCGATAGTCTTCATGGCAATATTTGTAATAGTGGTAAATTATAAGCACATTAATGCGTGGTAGAAAGGGGTTCATTAAATGATAGCATCATGTGTATTAGAATAACCACAACCGTTAAAAACTGCTTTCAACAAATATTTAAAGATACGTGAAAAGGCTGATGATGTGTTAAGTGTGAAAAAAGCAGGAATAAAAGCTATATATAGTATGACTACAACTTTAAAGAATATGCATATGTATACATAATGTGCAAGGAAAAAATCAGAACAAAATTGTCAAAATTTAAAGTGCTTATTAGCCCTAGGTGGTAATATTGAATATTTGTAGTAATTTACTTCTTTATACTTTAATTCTGTTTTCCTCCAATTTTATTTTACATATTTACTTTTATTTTTTTCAGTCCTCACTCGAGGACTTTTTTTTCAATGATTTTTAGAGAGAGATGGAGAGAGAGAAACATTGATGCAAGCAAGACGCAACGGTTGATTGCCTGCTGCCCCCGCTATTGCCGGGCATCTCTAAGCATCCGGACCAGGGGATCAACCCACAGCCTAGGTCTGTGCTCTGACCGGGAATCTAACCTGCAGCCCTTTGGCCATGGGAAGATACTTCAACCAACTGAGCTACACCGCTAGGGGCCTCCAATTTAAAAAAAAGTTAATTCAGCTCTGGCCAGTATGGCTCAGTTGGTTGGAGCATTGTCAGTAAACTGAAGGGTTGTGGGTTCTATTCCCAGTCAGAGCACATGCCTAGGTTGTGAGTTTTGTCCCTGGTCTGGGTGCAGATGAGAGGCAACCGATCTGTGTTTCTCTCTTGCATCAGTGTTTCCCTCCCTCTCCCTCTCTCTCTCTCCATCTCTCTCTCAAATCAATAAGCATGTCCTCGGGTGAGGATAAAAAAAAAGTTATTTTTATTAAAGTTATATGTGCAGATGGCTTAAAGAGTCAACAATTTTATAAGATCCTATTATGAAGAAACTAAAGATCCCTCTTCACTTCCCCTACAGTAAAGCCATTTCCCACTCCCCTGAGGCAACCACGTTCAATTCTTAGCTGTTTATTTAGGTAAAAAAATATCCTCTGTTGACTTTAAACCATGTGTGGTGGGGTTTCACACCTACTTTTCACTTCCTGTCCACTTTTTCCCAGGAGCTACATTGTAATTTGATCACTGGGGAGTGGTTATATATATATGTATTTTAATCCTCTGCTGCCATTTGGTTTTCAAAAAAATTTGTCCTTTGTATGCGACCCAACATACAGGTATTCCATCCGTTTCTTCTTGAGGTGTCCTTCCTGAACCGATCTGCTCCTTGGGGGCTGGTCATCTCTAGGGTGATAGCTGTCACCCTGGGGCTTCCCTCCCTTACTGAAATTCCCTTCGGCTCTCTCCCTCACGTGAGAGCCCTGTTTCGGACATTTTTATGTCTTCTTGTTTCATTTTGGTAGAGCATCCATTTTATTAATTTCCTGAGAAAAGGTGCATTGGAGGCCAAATTTTTTGGCACCTGCTGTGTTTGAAACTGTTTTCATTTCCTTGATACCTCATTAACAGTTTGAAAATAGATCAGAAATCACTGTTTTCCTTCAGAACTGGAAGAGAAGTCTCCCTCGTCTTGTAGCTCCCATTTCTGCTGTTTCGCGGTCTGACGTCACTGGCCCCTTGGCTCTGTGTGGGGAGCCCGGCTGTCGTCACTGGAAACCGGGGGTCCGCCATGTCACCCTCCGGAGAGTTCACGGCCATGGACTTTGGGGTAGCTTGCTGGCTGTTGTGGGCCCTGTCAATTTAGAAACTCCTGTTCTTCGGCTCTGAGACATTTTCTTGGTTTATTTCTTTGATTTCTTCACTTCCATTTAATCTCTTCTATTACACTAGAACTCAGAGTATTTAGATGTTGCAATTCTTGGGATGGTTCTCTGAACTTCTTATACATGGTGGGGCAAAAGTAGGTTTACAGTTGTTCATATGGAAAATAATAGAATAAATAATAATACAAGATTAAACTCTGTTTCCTGTACTCACAACTGTAAACCCACTTTTGCCACACTTTGTATTTGCTCTCTCGGGGTCTTTTTGCTCTATTTTGGGGAGAAATCCTCAATTTTATCTTCTACTGCTTTTATTATTTTTTTTAGGATAGTTCTGCTTTTAATTTTCAAAAGGCTTCTTCTGTTCTCAGGATGTTTCTTTCATTTTTCCTTTAGCAAGTTCTCAGTTTGGTTTGGCTTGCTTCTGGATTGAATGTCTTTAATTTCTCTGAAGATATTAACGATAGTTTTTTGAAGCTGTGGAGTCTCTCACTTGACCTGTGCCTTTCACAGTGGTTCCTTAAGTGTTTACTCATATTTACGGAGTGTCGTGGAGCGTGCGGGAGGCTTGTGTATGAGCGGGGCTGGCTGACTCTGGCTGAGGTGGCCTTGATCTCGGCATCATTGATATTTTGGGCTGGACAGTTCTTTGTTGTGAGGGTGGTCCTGGGCATTGCAGGATGTTCAGTAGCGACCTTGGCCTCTTCCCACGTGATGCCTGTACCAGCCACACCCCAGTCATGACCATCAAAAATACCTCCAGACATTTCCAAATGTCCCTGTGGTCAGCATCACTGCTCACTCCCTTGACGGAGAGCCACTGCTGTGGGACGCTCTGTCTGGGCCTTGCACTGGGGAAGCTGTAATGTCCGACTTTGGTCTTTCCTCTTAGTCTGGTTATGTTCCCCAGAAAAGAATCTTCCACTCTCCTGCCTGGGAGGTTCCTGCCAGGTGGGCTGCCAGTGCTCTGGGAGGGAACTGGGGTAGGGGTCTCAGTTCTCCATGTGTTCCCTGGCCTTGCATGTTTGGTGTGTTAACTGGGTCTCTGTAAATATCCTCCGCCTTCCATCAGGGAGGGCGAGAATGTTCACCATGGCAGAGAAGGGGATCTGGGATTAGACTGCGACCTACCTCGGTCCACCTCCTGTGTGTGGCTCCACCTTCAATACAGTGGCAGAGCACACCGCTTCAGTTCCTACACCTTTGTGGGGTTGTGTTGTGCAGAAGGAGGTGCGTCTTTACTCCCCTCCGCAACCCCCGGCTCTGCTGACCCAGGAGTTGGCCCCCTGGCTTTGCTCAGTCACTTCCAGCTCCGTCTTTTGCCTTCCAGCTTCTAACACTGTGTTGCTGTCATCTCCTTTCCTGTTTGCTTTGTCCTTGTGACTTTATGCTTTTTTTTTTTTAAAGATTTTATTTATTTATTTTTAGAGAGAGGGGAAGGGAGGAAGAAAAAGAGGGAGAGAAACAGCAATGTGTGGTTGTCTCTCACATGGCCCTCACTGGGGACCTGGCCTGCAACCCAGGCATGTGCCCTGACTGGGAATCGAACCGGGACCCTTTGGTTCCCAGCCCGCACTCAATCCACTGAGCTACACCAGCCAGGGCTTTTTTTTTTTTTTTTAAATTACTGTACCTGTTAGAGAATTTTGGAGATATCAGAGGTAAGTGCCTGTTCAGTCAGCTGAGATTTAACTGAAGTCTTTCCCATTTTTTAAATAATCAGAAGCCCCAGATATGAAAAACAAAGTCACAGTGACGGGTATCCTTTCTCGTGCCTGCTATCCTGTGTTCCTTTCCTTAACATCATGGTCCCTAAAAAAAAAAAAAAAAAAAAAAATGCTTTCATAAAATGCTTGTTTGGGATTGAGACTTTGCAGCAAAAGGGATTAGAAATCTTAGAGGACATTTATTTTTCTTCTGGCTCCTGAAGCCACTTGATGAACTTTCCATTTCCCAAGAGCACGCTGTCTAGAGACCAGGATGTGCGTGCTCACCAGGCCCGGCATCCTACAGTGGGCGGAGCTGGAGAGGCGCTAACATTCTCATTCTGCAATCTCGCCTTTGCTAGACTCTGTATAGAGGCCGGATAGACCCTGACTTTTTAGTTGCTATTGCTCAGACAGGCCAGAACATGCTCGATTAGGTTATAGCTTTCTTCAGTTACACTTCAGTTACCTTGATTGATCTGGGAGTTTTCAGATGTCTTAGCGCAGCATGCCCCACCCTACAGGTGACTAGTAACTATTACAGTCTGACTTGCATTAATTTAATTCTCAAAATGTAGCCTCATGTCAAATTATTAGGCTATCCCACGGTAGTTCTCCTAGACCTGTTCACTGTACTACAGGCGTCAGTGGCAGCGGGAGGCTGGAAGGAGCGCGGTCAGCGCTGGCGGTGGTGGGAGGAGTGTCGGACAGTTTTCCTAGGTAAAGCGATGGCCTGTGTGTTGGGTGCAGTCTGGGGAGGGGCCCCAGGTAGGGTAAGGTGTTCATGCCGCCTTTTCTAGTCCTCAAAGGTGGACCAGAATTCCTGTGACATTTAGCGTGTCTCTTGTTATTAACTTTGTGCCTACATTTGAGGCCTTCTCAGAACCTCTTTCACTTACTCCTAACACTTAATCCTAACGGCAACCTTGTGAGGTAGGAGATACTGTCCTGCCCTTTCCCCTCCATTTTTTAAAAATGGGTGAGAAAACAGAGGTACTGAGATACATGCACAGCCCGCACAGCCCGTGAGAGGCAACGCTGGACCTCCTACCAGACCTCTGGCTCCAGATCTGAGTTCATCATTCCAGTGACTGCCTCCCGCCGCCAGCCTTTTACCGGCTTGCTCATTGAAGCTGGCTGCTCTCTGAAGGGAGCGTGTGCTGCTTGACTTCCCAGGCAGCATGTAACACAGACTCATTAAATGGGTAAGAGCGGGACTCGCCGCAGTGGGGACACAGGGCAGGTATACGAGCTGGAACCTCACAGGTTCCTGTGCGACGTCGCCAGACTGCAGGGGCCACACCTCAAAGCTTGAAAATGACTCCTGCTGTCCTCCTGACCCGTCCACCTGCCCCAGTGATAGTTTTGTCACCATTTCACCCAGTGCCCTGGGCTCGGCTGTGGCCCAGAGTGTCCCGGAGGGCAGGATGACAGCGCCTGTCACAGCGCTGCCTCCAGGGGTTTTATGAGGATACGGAAACTCCTGGAACCACTGGAACGACCTTTATTAGGTGCTTTTGCTATAAAATTTTGTTGTTAGTGCCAGTTTTCTCATTCGCCTGTAGTGTTGCTTCTCTGTGATCTTGTTGTCCTGGCTCTTGGGTCGCTTCGTAAATGGCCTGCCTCCCTCACCAGGTTCTCTATGGTGGGAAGTCCTCCTCCTGGGTTGGCTGAGCTGAGAACACAGAGGACGCTGCATGGACATACATCTCACTAGCACTGTCCAGTGGCCACTGAAAACTGCCTGTGGCCGCCTGCAGGCGAGCGAGCGAGGGCGCAGCGGCCACTTACAGTCCCTCTGCGTCGTGACTGTTAAACTTCCTAGGTCTCAATAACCGTTGTTTGGTTTAAGAAAAAAACACGTTTTCTTTTTTTAGCTGTATTGAGCTGTATTGGTTTAGTTATATTCAGGTATTTTACTAAGATACCTGACTTCAGTCTTGCCTACCATATAAACATAAGCACTTATTAACACGTTAAGCACACAGCCGATTTTGCTGAGCTTTCCGTTCAGGCAGCCGGCGACCACTCGACGGGTGTTGAGTTAGAGTATAAACAGGCACACAGTGGTGCAGCCAATGCAAAACTTCATTAAAATTACAACATTCATTTTTTAACCTTGATACTGCCGGTCCCACGCACTGATGTTGCCCAAATGAAAAGTCCACTGTCAGTCCCTGGGGACTGACACCATGTTTAATGTGTTAAGCCAGCAAAACTTGGTGTGTTTTTCACAAAGTTGATTTTACCCTCAATCGTCTTTTCTGCCCATTTATTCCTCTGCCCCAAACCTGCTGGAATTCAGTGGAGAAGGACAGCTACTGGGTGTGGTTAAAGCTGGCAGCCACCACAGTGCTAAGTGCCGTTCACACCTTGGCTTGTTTACGCTTCCCAGCGGTGGAAGAGGAGCATCTATTAGCAATTCATTTCACAGCTAAAGGAAACAGAAAATACTAGGTGACACAGCTAATAAGCCTGTGATTCAAAGATTACAAGGTCCGTGTCCAAAACCTACGGTGGTCCACTGCCTGGTTAAAACAGAGGTGGCCAGGCGGTCCCGCACTAGTTGTTAGGAGAACTCTATCCCCGCCTCGCTTCTGCCCTCCTCTCCCATGACTTTGGACAAGTGATGAGCTTCTTCTTGGAGTCTCGGTTTCTTTATCAGGAATGTGGGAGCTGCCCCATCTCACAGGCTGATGGCGAAGGTTCAGTGGGATAGTTGGGGTTCGTGTGGAAGCAGGAGCGGGGTGTTCTTCTCGGAGCTGTGAAGTCAATAAGGCTATAGTATATGATGTGGTTAGTCGCTCTAGGCCTGGAGGAGCTCTGCGGGGAGCCTCCTGGAGTACAGGAGGGCCAGCTGGCGGGGAGAAGATGAAGGAAGAAATGCAGAACAGGCAGAAGGGGGTATAAAACAGGCACGAAGGAGGATAATCTGAGTTCTAGTGCTCAGCTACGGGTGCACCTGGAGGCTTAATGCAGGTCCTGAGGAGTTGGTGTCTTGGGTTCCAGGGACTGCCTGCAGGCATTTCTGTTGTATGCCGTACCTCTCTGAATTTCAAAGAAATCTGTTTTTTTGTGTGTGGTAATGCATGCGCATGTGTGAGTACCTGTAAGGTTCCAGCTTTGCACACTCGTGGTCCTGTATTTTTCTTGAATTAAGGTGAAATTCACACAACATCAAATTAACCATTTTAAAGTGTACAATTTAGTGGCTTTTAGTATATTCACAATGTTGCACAACCTCCACCCCAACTGAGTTCCAAAACATTTCATCACCCCATTAAAAACTGTATTTTTTGAACGGCCTGTTCTGTGAAAGCGCATTTGTGAACTACATCAGGTCATCCTCATTTTGCCTGCCTGCCAAGAAGCCTTCCTCATCCTCAGATGGAAGATTTTACTGTATATTTGGCCAAGGAGTGTGGTTTAAGTACTCAGGTCCCAAATGGGTTTGTAAGCATGGTTTAACCCCACCAAGTAGCTTGCTGCCTCGTCTGGGCACGGGGAAATCCAGCATTTCAGGCTTACTCAGGGTGTAGTTACTTTCTTCTCTTACTGCATGACTGCTTGCCTTCTTGGTATTTTAAAAGGCCAGTGAGAGACTTCAGTCTTTGTAAGCCTCTTCCCCAGCCTCGAAGGCCGAGAGGGCAGGTGTTAGTTCACAGTCAAGGGGATTGGTGTTACCTGTGGATTTGGCCCATCCATTACTCACAGTTCTGTGTTGACTGTTCCGCTTCCCTGGCCCCACCGTCGCCCCCACCATGGGAAGCCCGGGTGACCTGCATTCACAATGACCAAAGGTCCTTGGTTGCCCAAGTGATGGAAAGGTGAGAGGGCTGCTCCCATGGAAGCGTGAGGTCTGGTTATTATACATGCCTCCCTCTGAATAACTGGTAT
>PVJI01012158.1:0-52858 GCA_004026765.1 Micronycteris hirsuta | reverse complement strand
ATGACTGCAAACCTAGCAAGCACCCTTAAGCTATTTGACAAAAGCTGCAGGGTACAAAGAGTTATTTACAGATTACAATCTCACTAACATTTGGCTAGGAGTCACAGCTTGCCCTCCAGGCCTGTTTCTATTTTACTACTTATTACATTTTTAACAGGACTTAAAATATTCTAAGGTTATAATATCCCTGTTACAAAGAGAGATTGTAGGAAGCAAGGTGCGGATTGGACTCTGGGATAGTTAACAAGATTATGTGCTCTCCCGAGGGTTCGCAGCCGTTATGGAGACACTACTTGTAGTGTTTCAGAGGTGTGTTAACCTATGTGCACAAGCGCAATAGACAAGGCTAGTTTAAAACCTTTCACTAAAAACATCCTGGGGTGTGACTGCCCATCATAACTTGCCCAGTTAAGAACCTATGATCAGCCCTGGCTGGTGTGACTCAGTGGATGGAGCGCTGGCCTGCGAACCAAAGGGTCGCCGGTTCGATCCCCAGTCAGGGCACATGCCTTGGTTGTGGGCCAGGTCCCCAGTAGGGGGCGCACGAGATGCAACCACACCTGGATATGTCCCTCTCTTTCTCCCTCCCTTCCCCTCTGCCTAAAAAATAAATAACATCTTTAAAAATAAAAGAACCTATAATCTGATCATCCTGTCAAGTTTCCTGCCATAGAATCTCTTTGATTCCTTCCACACTCCTCGGCTGCACTCAGTTCGTACCATGTTAAGATGATAGCTTCCTTAGTTTAAGCAAGTGTTTCTGTTTGAATTCCTTTAGGCAGGTATAAGGGCAGGTTCAAAGGCCTTTTGTGAGTCTTTTGTTTCTTAAACGTAAGTGGCTTAACTTAATCAATTTCCCAAAAAATATCTCGTAAGGTGGCTAGAACTCTGCTTGCCCTCAACAACAATGGACCAAATCGTTAATCTCTTTAAGCCTCAATTTTCTCACCAATACAATGCAGATGGTAATAGTGAGCCTGAGCCTGCCCGAAGGTTTGACTGAAGAATGGACGTCAAACAACGGGGCGGGGCTGGGCGTAGTGACCGTTCTAAAGCAGCCTCTGTCATGATCCCTGGAATCCTTATTTCTCCACATCTAAGAAGGAGCTGCTTGCACTCGCAATGGCCTTTGCTTTTTTCTTTTTCGCTGGAAAAGGGTGAATAAGTTTTTCACTATGAGATCTTATCAATCCTTATAGACATCTCGCCCAAAGCAAAGAATCCGTTTTTCCATGTGGAGGCTCAGGGATGTGTACAGCTATTTAAAGAGCTCATCTTTCTTCAAACAGACCCGTGCCTGCCTGGGGAGCGGAGTCACATTTTAAACATCTGCAGTCTGCTTTGAGTGTTAAATTGCGCAGTGCAGACTTTGGGTAGTATAGAAGTTAAAAACTGCTGGGACTGATGCGTGCTACGGTACCCAGTGAAGTGTTTTTAGCAAAGAGATTTGAGCTGGGCCTTCAGAGACTATGATGATTTAGATAGAAGGAGAATATTCTATGGGGCTATAGAGAGGAGGGATTGTCAACAGGGTTAGCGAAGTTGTCACCGGGGAAACAAAAATGGCATTTATGGGGCTGGAATGGCCATCAGGGCTCCCGACATTTTGACAAGGTTTCCTCTGTTTCTTCTCAGACAGTTCCCAAGGAGTCGGCATTTGTTTTGCTCCCCGCTAAGTGATTCTGAAATATAAATGCTAACGCCTAGAGAGTTGCGCTTTCAGCTTGCTGTGTGATTCCATACGGGAGCCGTTAATAATGTCAGAATGCATTAACAGGCCAGACAGGGGAGAGAGTCGACACTCCCAGCGTTCGTGACAGCACCTGAAATAAATTGTTAGCTAATGTCAGAGGAGCGGCACAGGTGATGTAAGTTTATTCTGGGTATAATTATGTCACAACTGTTTGTATTTTACATTAAGTCATCAGCCATTCAGGCCATTGACAAGTCTAAAATAAGGGTTTTTTAAAATAAGATTATTTTAGAGAGGGGACGGGAGGCAGAAAGAGGGAGAGAAGCATCCATCATTGCCTCTTGTATGCACCCCAAATGGGGACTGAACCCACAACCCAGGCACATGCCCTGCCCTAGAATCGAACCAGCGACTTTTGTTTTACATGATGACACCCAACCTGTGAGCCACACTGGTCAGTGCTAAAATAAGATTTTAATATTTATTCTGGATAAAATGAAATGAAAAACTGTAAGAAGGTTGTGAGTAATGTTATTTATTTCTTAAAGCATGGCCTCAGTTACTATGCAGCCTATAAATTTGGATAATCTTAAAGTAAACTATTATCCTATCTTTGGTTGGCAAAAATCTTGCTCATATTGTGAAAGATATTCACGCTAAAACTATTTGGAACTCATTTGTAAGTATAAGGAAATTGTTTTAGAAGAAGAATATCCATCAGCAGGAAATACGAGCTCTTTGTTTGAGATATGGGCTCAGCCACATCTACTGGCTAGGTGGCCTCAAGGACACATGACTATCTCAGGGCTGTGTCCCTGGGCAGCTGCTGTCGTGAGGAAGGGAAGCAGAACATATATTCCCAGGACAGGGGAGGTAGGAGCAGCCCGGGCCCAGCTTTCGTGTCAATAGGAAGGCAGTCCTGTCCCCTCCATGATGTCCCACGACTTACTTAAAATGGTTATTAAGGTTTGGATTCAGAGGTTGGAGTTGCTAGGCAGTTTTCAATAAACATTGCACTTCCAGTAGAGAATCTGTCCGCAGTAGAAATAGATGACTGTACTTCTGTTCATTAAGTTGGTCTTAGTAGAGAAGAGCGTCTTATTCCTTCAGTATGTTTTCCAAAATGTACCCATTTTGAAATACTAGAAGAGAATTAGAAATAAGCTCCTTCTCATTGTTTACTAACTAAAAAAGTGAGCAAGTGGGAGAAAAACTTCAGTCATGAAAACATTGTAATACTTGTGTGTACTATTTGCTATTTTATAGCTGAAGATCTCGGGGGGGGGGAATACCAGATTATCTGGAAGAAAAGGGTATCCTAAAAAATTTCCACTCCTGTTTTTTCATAATTTCAAACAATTTTAATAACAGCAATAAACATGTCAGTGGGAGGCTAAATGGGCGAACTGGGGAAATCCCATTGCAGCACCGGGAAACCAAATGCCAGGAAGGTCATTTGTTCGAGACCTGCAGGGCCTTTAATATGTGTGCCTTTGCCCTTGGAGGCCGTGCGGAGACATAACGCGGTTAAATGTGCTGCAGCTGTGTACGGGGCACGCGTTCTTCCATCATTAACCGTGGGTGCGTTGAATCAGGTTTGCACCGAGTACAAAATGGATCATCTGGTGTGTGCCGGCGTACGTGAGATAAGAGAAAAATAGGCGTGTGCCAATTTTACGTTCTTATGGACACATGTTAGTAAGGTGCACTTGTCCCCAAGGATGCCACTTGACCGTGGGAGGTCCCAAGCCATAATGCTGGATCATTGTACAAAGTGTCATGGCGGAGTCATGGACAATCTCTCGAATGCATCTTTCGGCTGAAAAGAACAAAGAAGACTCCCTTTATTCCAATGTGACTATGTAGAGCAATTTCCTACATAGGCCGCCACACTTACAGACTTGGGGAACTATGAGGAAGGCAAAGGTCCCCATGGGCCTCCAAATGCAGTGGCAGGTTTGTGAGCAAAGACAGATGTGGGAGGCACCCATTCCTTGACCGTGATCTACACCTGAGGCATCATCATTGCATGAATCAAGTGCCAATGCTGCCACGTTTCTGTAGTTTAACATGAACGATGACATAGGACAGATTTGTCGCAGTTGATATTATGAAAGCTGTGCCATTGTGTTCATTTCTCTTAAAAAGAATGGAATACAATGGTCAGTGGCAACCGAGACAAAACTACTATGAGAATCACGCAACTGAGAAGGAGGATTGCAAAACAAGAACGCTGCACTGATAGCGCTCTGTTGGAGTCTATATTGTCTTATACCACTCTGAACCACCAGATGGCGCACTCAGCAATTTTTGTTGATTGCGCGTTCTCCCAAATTTTGATAGCTACCCCCAAAACCCTGTGTATATAAAATACTTAAATATTCCTTCTGAAATTGTTAGAAATATGCAACATCTCTCTTACTGCCAGCTCTCTAAAGGTTAGTACATACAATTGAACTTGCCCATTAATATGATTCTCTTGTCTCTGGCGGAATTACTTAGAAGCACTCACAGACCCCATAGACATTAGGTCCAAGTCTGACAATGTAATCCAGAGACTCACAGCTAGGAGAAAGGTCGCTAATCCTGACATTCAGGAATGCCCTAGACGTAGTTCAGTACTAAAATCTGACTCCACCTCAACTCCTTGCCTATTCCTACTTGTTGCTTCTTTTCATTCCCGGTACCCTAAACCCCACGTAACTCCTCCCGGAGCCTCCCTCCGTCGTACTCTCTTAGGTAAGAACTCACGTTGAGGATTGCTTCCTTACGTTTAGCAATATTACACCATGGTAATAAACTACTGCCTCATTCCTCATCTTTATGTCTTCCTCCTATTGTCATACTTAGTACCAAGTCAGAGTCTTTTCTCCTGTGTTTAATAATAGCACAGGACTAGCAGCAGTCTATTCAGTGCTGTAGAGTTTATGCTAATGGAAAACAAAAGACAGGTTTCAAAAGAACAGGTGTTTCTCTAGAGAAAGAACACGTGCTTCTCCCATGGTAGACACTAATTGTAACAGTGCTACTGAAGTCCCTGATTGCGCTTTGGTAGCTTGTGTGACCTGTCAGAGTTCCCCGCAGCCGGACTTGGTTATTGAATCTCGCTGTGGTAGAAACTGGCAATATTGCTTTGCAACCCCAGAGCTTTCATCAAGCCAGCAGAACAGCCCCTTCGCATTCAAAGCTGTTTTAATATCACGCTTCCGCAAGGGCGGAAGGAAAGAGTAAGGGTCAGTTTCTGTGGAGGGGAATCCAGCTGTGCCCTGGCTCAAACGCATTTTTATTTTCTGCATCGAAACAACTTGTCAATTCAAGATTGTACTAATGTTTTCTTAAGAAATGCAGATAACATTGGCTTAGATGACCTGACCAACTGCCACAGCAAATCACAGCTATTCTGATGACTCAGAAGGTCACAGCTGTGGGAAACTGGTGACTGGCAGCTTCATCACACAGTCTCAGATGTCCCGTGCAGAGTTTTTTGGTGAAACATCCCATCACCCAGGGTGCTCAGCCCCTCTACAGTCCAGATTTGGCGCCCTGTGACTTCTGGCTTTTCCCAAAACTAAAATCACCTTTGAAAGGGAAGAGATTTCAGACCCTCAATGAGATTCAGGAAAATACGACTGGGCAGCTGATGGTGATTGGGAGAACTGTGTGAGGTCCCAAGGTATCTACTTTGAAGGGGACTGAGGTGTCATTGTCCTATGGACAGTGTTTCTTGTATCTTGTATCTTCTTCAATAAGTGTCTCTATTTTTCATAAGGCATGGCTGGATACTTCCCAGACAACTGAGGAGATTGATATGCTAACCTTTAGCTCATCCATTAACGGACCCAGCCGTATGATTGAACGTTGTAATGTCATGCAGAGCACTTTCTTTCTACTCCATTGGGCACCATACCCTCTAGTTATTTATTGCCCTCCACTACCCGTTTCCGCACATGCGTAGATGAATTATGCCAAGGGGTAGTTGGTAGCATCCCTTATTTTTCCACTGAGACCAAAGCTTATTGTTGTGCAGATGAACGAACCATTTCTCCGTTACTTACCCTTTCAGATTTTTTTTCTTATCTCAACGTTTAATTAAAAGCATATTCAAATATACAACAAAGTTGAAATAATGTTACGGTAAATACTTGTATGACCATGTCTTACTTTTTTGTTACTAGCTAACACACTACCCAGTGGCTTAAACACACACACACACACACACACACACACATTGTTATGTGACAGTTTCAGGGGCAGAAAGTGCTGGCACACCTAGGGCCGCAGTTTGCATCTGGGGCTCAAAGTCCTTCTCCAAACACACTGGCTGTTCTCAGAGTTCATTTGCTTGCAGGTGTAGAATGGAGGCCCCTGTCCCGGTCACCTGTGGAACCCACCCGTGACTTCTTCTTCATACTTGATGTGGCCTTTAACGTGGGCAGTTCGCAGCCTGCACGCCGGCCCTCTGCATCTGTCCGGTGCCCCGCTCTTTCCCCAGCTCAAGAAAGCCTGCGCTTTGAAATGGCTGAACGGATCCAGAGATCCAACCAGCATAACATAATCATGAATTGTGAACATCGTTACAGATTCAGGAACATATAATTAGACGGACAATAAAATTCACCCGTTACCCTTTACATTTTAAAGCTTTGATTCTAAATTCTATTTTTACCTTTTAAATCATCATTTGGTTAACTTTCCTAATTATAATGTAGGCCTAATGGCAAACATGTGTCTCTGCTAATATAGAATGATAGGTCAATTTTTTTGAAGTTGCTGCAGAATTACTATTTTTTTAACAGTTAAATTTCTCAATCACTTAAAGTTTATCATTTGCCTAGAACCAGGCTAAAAATATTTCCATGTCAGACAACTCTGGCTTAATGCTGGCTTAGGGTTTTTATTACTTTTTGTTCATCTCAGTAAAAATCTTGAAATTATAAGTAAGAAGACAATTTGTGTACACATTGTTACTATGCCTAAGAAGAAAGTTGCTCACTATATATTCATTGATGACATGCAAGAGCTGATATTGAAATAGCGATGATAAAGCAGTAGTGATTTTAATGGTATGCCTTGAAATATAAATGAGAATAAGGGTCCAAATAAATTCTGTCTTATTTTGAACTGAGTTATTATAAGCTAGGGTCACCTTGCAGAAGGTGGTTAAGGAGACCCATTGGCACTAATGTTTATAATGTTTATTGTGGACCAACAGAAATGAGTATAGCTCTAAAAAAAACGGTAGATACCTACCATATTATTTCCTCTTAAACCAAACAATAAAATTTGAATACAATGAATGCATCATCAAAGAAATGGTGTGCAGTGACGTATGAAAAACCACGTGTCTTTCTCTCTATACCTAATCTTGGCCCTTACAGCATGCATGGTGTCCAACTCCAGTCTTCTCCATGATGACATCTTTCCAGTTTGCTGGTTCGATCTTATTTCATTATCCCATGTCATTTTTAAAAACACAAGTGGCTCATTGCTGTAGCCTGAAGGTCTGTGTCACCCATGGGCTGCAGCGGTTAGGTCATGATGCTGTGAGACCCCCGTGCAATCTAATCAATTGTATCTCTTACGGATTGTGCTACTGGTATTAAGTGTCAAAACATTTTGCCTAGTGTTTGAATTCTTAAAACTTTCTTTTATATTTTCTCTGTAAATTTCCTAAGTTTGTTTTACATGTAAGTTCATGATATATTTTGAATTAGGTTTTGTAGAAGTGTGAGGTTTCAGTCAGTATTCATTGTTTTGCCGACAGACATTTGGGCGCAGCAGAAACATTTGTCGTAAAGTCCGTGCCTTCTTCACGGCGTTCCTTCTGTACCTTATTGCAGTGACTCCGTTTCTGTCTACTCCGTTCCAATGATCTCCGTTTCTGTTCCTTTGTCATTATGTCACCATCCGGATCACTGCAAGTGTATGGTAGGGTTCAATGTCAGGTACAACAGTCCTTCCATGTTATTCCATTTAACTGTGACTCCAGTTTAACGGAATAACATTCAGTCTTTCCCACTGAAATGTGGTGTTAGGTACAAATTATTTTGTATGTGTGCATTATCATCTCTTGGGAGTAGCACCCTCTCATTCCTAATCTGCTGTGGTGTCTTTTTTTATATTGTGAGTGGCTATTGATTTCCTCAAATGCCTTTTCTGCTTCGGTTGAGATAGACCATATAATTTTCCTCCTTAGCTTGTTTATGGGGTAGATTATATTTTTCTCCCCAAAGCTGAGCAAGTCTTGCATACCTGAAATGCTCTCAGTAGTGGTTTACACTGTTCATACATTTCTGAATTTGCTTTGCTAATATTTTGTTTAGGAGTTTTGCTTCTACGTTCAGGGGAGATACTGGCCAGCAGTGTTCTTCTGTCTAGTCTTGCTGTCGGGGCAATGGATTGGAAAGCATCCCCTCTTTTTCTTGGAATATAATTGCAATCAATTCTTCTTTACATTGTCAACTAGCACAGCCTTCCCCCTTCACTTGACTCTTGTTTGGACACATTTCCTCATTCTAGAGAAGTGTAGCTACCTCAAATGCTGTTTATTTTAACCACAGCCTTATTTATAGAAACAGCGGCACAGTGCTGATCTTTTAACTTGGAAACATGCCTTTGTGATGAGCACGAACTCTGAGTGGTGACTTCCCTAGGAACACCGAGCCATTACGGTGAAACTTGTGGAGATTATCCGACACAAATGGGCTCTGTGCCCTTTAAGGAATTTTTTTTTGGGCCATAACAGGGGAAGCAAAAACCGTCTTGGTGCCCCGTGGGTAAATTTGACCTTCATCTGAAATGAAACCCGATTTTGTTACAGCACTCCTGATGATTTACTTTTGGTCTGGGTTATTGTCTCAAACATGCTGCCCTTAGCCCATGTCACGTTTTGCTATCTGTGTGTACAGTACTAGTTATAAACGATTTTGCGTGCTGCTGTTCTGTGCGTGCCTTGATTAATGCCATAAAGGCTGGGAATCACACTTACTGTAATCACTTACTAACGTGGGTCCATGGCTGGCTTGAGACTTTAGGCATATATTTGAAGGAATTATTCCAAATTTTCCATTAATCACTGCATCGCAGTGCTGACGAGGTGTCTTTCTGACAATGTGTAATCAGTCCAAGAGGAGCCGCAATTACACAGACGGTGATAAAGCGCTCCTCATCTGCTCCACAAGCCCAAGGTACAGACCTCTGTTTCAGTTCGGCTTTGACAGGAAGGGCCACGCGTGAAGTCGTGTGGCTCTGGAGATTTATAAATGTTTAAAGCCCTTACCACACTTGGCTTTTCACTTTTGGACCACAGTCACTAGCTGAATGTCTGATTTTTTTTTTTTTTTTTTTGTAAGCTAGGACTTCATTTTACAGGCTTTAGGCAAACTAGATCGGTATTACAGTTTTCTAAATTCATTTTCATGAGGTAGGGATTCACTTGGGAGCCCCAAAGCAAAAGTTTTCTCTGTCACAATCTTTTACTACCACTCAAGGCCCTTTTTTTCAAAGATCTTATTTATTTATTTTTAGAGAGACGGGGAGGGAGTGACAAAGAGGAGGAGAGAAATATCAATGTGTGGTTGCCTCTTGTGCGCCCCCTACTGGGGACCTGGCCTGCAACCCAGGCATGTGCCCTGACTGGGAATCGAACTGGCGACCCTTTGGTTCTGAGGCCAGCTGTCAATGCACTGAACCACACCAGCCAGGGCCAAGGCACTTTCCTATATACCAGCAATTAAGTCATTGATCATCTCTAAGTATTTTTTAGTAGCTGACTTGGTCAGTAGATTATAAAATCCTTCCTTGTTTATCATCGTGTTCTCAAGGTTTCAAGGACCATGCATGATTAAAATAATAATGATGATAATGATGAATACTACGTGACAGTGTGCTAAGTGATTTACTGTATTGACTGAGTACACCCTTTAATGCGGCTGCCGTTTCTAACAGTGGTGTTTTCCAGATATACAGACCCAAGCACCAAGTACACTAGTTAAGCAACTTGTGCAAAGTCACAGTGTTAATAAGCGCAGGGGCTGACTTCCGGAGTCCTTGACCCTAAGGACTATGCCTGTCAAAGAGAAGGTGTGCAATAAATATTTGTTGACGGATAAAATTGTGCAGTTAAAGCTTCCCAGAATGACATCTCTCTCATTCTTCTGAAACTACTCACGATAAATAACCAATCATAAAAATAAAAACGTCCCGAATGCCGAGCTCTGCCGCGAAGAAACCCAGCCGGAGAGACAAATGGGACTATCTGCTGTTTTATGTTGAATCGGAAGCTGAAAATAGCAATGTCAGTGTGGTAAATTGGGGAAAAAATAAAAATCTACATGATAGATTCACAAAGCAGTAAAAAAGGTACAAACCTAAAATATTTCAGATACTTTAGACCTAAACACTGCGAAGATGCCTGAGGCGGATGAGCCTCTAGGGAGTGAAATGCCTTTTTAAATAAAGCGCAGACCCTGTCTTATGCAGTTTTAATGTGAGTCTTTGATAATTCAAGACTTCGTGGATCACTCAGGAGGAGCGCTTTTATTTCCACATTACGGGAGTCTGGCAGCATCACAGATTCTGGTAAATATTAAGTTGTGCCTTTAATTAAGTTCACTTTATGTCTCTGCTAAAGCTATAACTAAATGAATAGAACTTATTGTCTGGGAGATGATATTCTACAGCATACATTCTACATTATCTAATGCTATACGACAAACAATTTAAATAACTATTGCCAGATATTGGGGTACATAGGACATTAACTACTAGCACATTTATTTTTGATGTATTTATATCTAAGATAGCTAATAGGTCCCAGTAAAAAGAATATTTATTTCCTAATTTACACTCTACACAATTTTGGCAAATAGTATAAATCTCCATGCCTCAGTTTCCACACATATAAAAATGGGATCATTGTATTTACCATGATGAACTGTTTCAATGACTAATTAAGATAGTGTATGTTAAATAAGACTGTGTCTGGTTCATGGGACTCTTAACATCGTAGATGTCAAAAGTAATCAGGAAAGGAGAAGGGAGGCATGGGGAGACACAGAATTGTCTTTGACCTTCAAAATGATCTCTAAAGGTAGAAGGCTTGTGAATTGTTACTGTTCTCTCCATTTTACAGATGAAAAAGCTCAGACTGAGAGAGCTCAAGCGACTTGCTCATTGTCACACAACTCTTGGCCTCCTTGTCACCGTGGCATTTTATTTGCATCCTATTAGAATACTTCAAATGATACATTGCAGTTATAGATTTCTACAGGTGGCTGGGAATGGCTGGGACCTAGAACTTGTATCTGGGTCTTTAAAACCGGATACTCGTCTCCCTGGCAACCGATCGTTTATCCTGGCCCCTTCTTTTCCGGAAGTGGAAGGGGATCCCCGGGGCATAATCTTTGCCTCTTCCAGCTTCTGGTGGTCCCGGGCAATCTCTGTCATTCTCCGTCATCATGGGGCCTTCTTTCTGTCTGCGTGTGTTCTCTTCTTAGAAGGACCCCAGTCACTGGATTCGTCCCAAGTCCAGGAGAACTTCGTCTCGTCTCATCTCATTGATCATGGAAGATCCACGAAGATCTTTCATTCATCTGTGAAGGCCCTATCTCCAAATAAGATCAAACTTTGAGTTTGGGGGGGACGTACAGTTTTGGAAGATAGTACACTGCCCACTACCGATATCATTCTTCATTTGAGTCGATAATGTGAACACAGGGTTAAGGAAGCCCCAGAAGCTTAGAAATAATGAATTCAACTGGGAAAAAGTAAAGCTCTAAGTTCCAGGTGTCTTGGGTGGTGTCCAGTGAAGTTGAGAGTACCCCAAAAAAGGCGCTGAAAGTCCAAGTTCAGCATGCAATTGCTAGAGGAGTTTGAAATTGAACAGAGTCTATAAGTCATCAACTCAGAACTTGGGAAAACTATATGATAATCCCAGAAGACAGCATTCTTCCCACCTAAGAAATCAGTAAAAGATGATAATGTGTATCATATAATTAAAATTACTTAATCTCTTACAAGTTAGATAACATTAGATTACAACTAAAGCTTAGTGATAAATTAAAAGGAATACAACTATATCCTAGCTTCAAGTCACTATTAGAAAGTCATAAGTAGTATTTATGTAGGAAGACTATATATCAACATTTAACTTTTGACCTCCAGGCTTATGAGCCAGTAAATACTGGTTTAAAATATTTATTTGTCGATCCCTGAGTTTGATACAAAGGCAAGAGCATGGCTCACTTTTTATTTGTTATTTCTTACCACATGTCTGGTTTATAGTACTTTGATTTAAGATAAAAACCATGTATTCACAGACTGAAGCACTCCAGTAGCTTTTGCCTTTTTAAGGAGTATTTTTCTTCTACTAAATAAGGAAGGTCATTTGTGCTCTGATGTCTATTCCCATAATCACTTTACTGCTTTGATCTTCACTTTGCGAGCATCCACACACTTTCGTAGACACCACACACCCTTCTTGGTGAGGTTCGCACGTTACCCAGGACTGGCAGGGCTTCCGTGAGCTGTGATTTACGGCGGCGTGGGAGACAATTGCGTCAATCTTTAGCAGCAAACACAGGCGTCCTTACGCAAAATTCACACACTGAAAAACGAAACGTTATTTTGACTGACACGCAATATTTTCCGAAAGCAGATGTGTCTGTCGCATTACTTTTGTTACTATCATAGTATAAGCAAGTGTACGGTTTTGAATAAGCCACTAAGATCGTGTGAGAAGTGCAATTGTGTCTCACTAGACCCTGGGTTCTGGCGGAAGCCTGAGAATCTGGTATCACCCATAATAGCCTGCTTCTAGCTCATTTTAAGAGTAGTTGATTCTGGTTTAGCCCTGTTAGATCCATTCTAGGATGAATATCGAATAAAGCATTGCTCCCCCGCTTAATCTGACTCTTATTCTGATAGTGTACATCAGGGGTATCAAACTCATTTTCACCGGGGCGGGGGGCGGGGGTTGCCACATCAGCTTCGAGGTTGCCTTCGAAAGGCTGAAATAATTTTAGGACTGTATAAATGTAATTACTCCTTAACTGTTAAGGAGTTGATATTACAGAAAGATCCATTGTGGTTCTTCAAAGTAAAGAACGGTGCTTTTTAAATGCTATATTCTCAGATATGAAAAAACAATTGTTGAGGTTTATTTTTTTATTTTGTTTCTTTTATCCATGAGATTATTTTGGTTGGAGAGTTGACATTTTAAACCCTCTACTTAAGAATTATCATTCAGAATAGAGATATAAACCCCAATTGTTTAAAGATGTTAAAATTCAAGGACACTTTCCTGAAAGAGGTTACAGCTAAATAGAATTGTAACACTGAGCGGTGAGGGCTGAATTCAATCACAGAAGGACAATGTGCTAAAACAATTACCAAAAATGGAAGGGAAACAAGCACAGTTTGATTTCCTGGGATAATAGAATTTTGTCCATGTTTGGATATTTGCTTCAATGTCAATTTTGGAAACTCAAGTTATAGTAAAATGGCAGGAAAAAATATACCCTCTTGGTCTGGGAAAATGCCATAGGATAGAAAATAGAGAATATTAGTTGTATCTCTCTTTGTAGTTACCGTATTTCAAAATCAACCCTACCTCCACCCCACTTTCCTGGGATTCTTTGTACCCAAAAGGCTCTCAAAGAAACTTCTGCGTAACTGTAGAGGTGACCAGGAGCTGGGATAGAACTTGGCGAGAGAGGACTTGAGAGTCTCCTTAGCTGGAAATGTAGACATTTGATTCCTTCACCGCCCTCTACAAAGGAATGTGAATCTAAGTACAAGTGGCCTCGATGTTTCTGGAATTTTGAAAATTAATTTAACCTGTCTTCTGAGGTTGAAGGGAGGAAAACACGTGTGTAAATGAAAATGAACAAGATGACTTTACCAGGATGACCTCCAAAAGGCTTTGGTTGAACAGACTTGAATGAAGTGCCCCTAGGCACCATCAAAATGAACGTGTAGACACAGTATCCAATGCGGTGTAGATATTTTTTGTTTGTTTGTTCTGAATTCCTGAATTTCCAGCAATCCTAGTTTTTATTAAGAAATGTGTTATGCTGGAGAGAAAGGAGCATTCATTTACAAATGGATGGGAAATATGTGACATAATTACAGAATGTGTCACTGGAAGGATGCCTTTTCTTGGCCGATGCCTATGTTGACTAAGCATAAAACTTCATTTTCTGATGGTGATCCGTTGTTTCTATGGCTCTTCGTGCGGCTGCATGACGTTTACAATGTGGTTGTACACGCCTTGGCTGGAACCACTGAAGAGTTCAGCCAGTGACAACCATGTGAAGTGTACTTGCGATAACAAACTGGAGCTGACGTTCTTTCTGTCTTGTTTTCCTCTGCTTCCTCCGCCTCCCTTTTATTGTAAAGCAGCAGAGATCCGAGGGGAAAAAGGCAGGAAAGGTAAGATTGTAAATTTCAAAGAAAATTGATTTTCAAAATATGTTGTGCTCTTTTTTTTTTCTTAAATGTCCGAGGGTATAGTAGTCACGACATGCATTCAAACTCGGTAGTCAGCTTTGTCGGCATCTGCTGTGGCAACAAAACCGCTTCAGGCGGCGCTGTCTCCACATTCCGTGTCACTTACACAGTCCTGGGAGTGATTTTCAAGTCTTGTTTTCTTTTCTTTTTCACCGCCACTTTCTGTTCCCACATGCCAAAGTCTCCTGCTGCTGACAGCATCACTTTGTGAATGTTCTGGTAATGCAGTTATTTTATGATAAATTTTAGCAATAAAAGAAACCATTTAGGTATCAATTCACAATCCAGCGGCGACAGCAGAAGCTCGTGACTGCGTAGCGTGATGGTGTCTAATAAGGGTCATTGTAACTCAGCTAACGGGGCTTAATCAGCAAACGGATGTTCTCGGAGACACTGGGCTTTAGAATCTCATCTTTCAAAGTGCGAATGTTCGGTTCTGCTTACATATATGTGAACGGTGTGGCTTTTTAGAAAACTTTGATTTTCTGCTATCGAAAATGTACAGTCTTACACATTTTGTTACAATTTCGTTTCCTCATTCGTGAAATTGCAAGGCTACTGAAATGAGTTTTCCAGCTGTTCACTGACATTTCTTTCCTAGAATGTATGCCTTAGTTTCCTCAACACGCTTTTGGGTTGGAAGAAATGTATTTCCCACCCTGGCTGGTGTAGCTCAGTGGATTGGGCGCGGGCTGCGAACCAAACGGTCGCAGGTTCGATTCCCAGTCAGGGCACATGCCTGGGTTGCAGGGCCAGGTCCCCAGTGGGGACCACGTGAGAGGCAACCACACATTGATGTTTCTCTCCCTCTCTTTCTTCCTCCCTTCCCAGCTCTCTAAAAATAAATAAATACATAAATAAGAAATGCATTTCCTTTAAGATTCTGATGTAAAGTAATTTGCAAATCAAACGCATTGAGTCTTCAATGTGGTCAATATTAGAAAGCGAAATGTACGTGCATTTCTACAGACATGTGAGGACGATATTTAAGATGAATTGTCCTGTTCTAGTTTGAGGGCTCAAATTCTGTGAAAAATGTGTCTGCACTGGGACAGGAGCAATCTGTTAGCCCCGCATGTCTTCACCAGTGTGACAACTACCTGAAAATGGAGCATAACTAGGATGTCAAACTGAATTTTCATTAATGTTTGAGAGATAAACTAAACTTACAGAGTTTTCAGTAAGTATACCCTTCTGTGAGTTTTCAAATGCCTGTCCGATATATCTTATCACAGCGGCCTGGCAGTGATGACTTTTTGAGAACGAGCTCCTCCCAGAAAGCGAAAGGGCACAGAAGGGCCCTCCAGTTGGAAGGAGGGAAGCAAGGGCAGTGAAATGTTGGTAGGCGAGTGAAGTGAGAGAGCGAGAGAGAGAAGCTCTCCAGATTGTAGACGTTATAACATTCTCAACCATTGTGGCAAATTTAGAAATGGATCTGTTGCTCAGTTATTTAAAAGTTTGAATTTAGAAGAACAGAAATATTGGCAACTTTATCTAGCATAGCTATTCTATAAAGAGGGAAATGTCTTTGTTTCAAAAATAAGGACTGTATATACAGTACTCTGGGGTGAACTCAGTTTCGGGTTCCGAAAACCCCTGGGTCATGAGATTTAACATAAAACATGTCAATGGTAGAAAAACTATGGTTTGAACCCAAATAAGAGGGTATGGGGGAATAAATGGTATGGGAAAAAATACAATAAGTTTTTTTAAAGATTTTGTTCATTTATTTTTACAAAGAGGGGAAGGGAGGGAGAGAGAGAAATAGCAATATGTGGTTGCCTCTAGAGCGCCCCCTACTGGGGACCTGGCCCTCAACCCAGGCATGTGCCCTGACTGGGAATCGAACCAGCAACCCTTTGGTTCATAGGTTGGCGCTCAGTCCACTGAGCCACACCAGCTAGGTCTAAATAATTTTTTTAATGTAAAGAGAAAATCCTGAAGTCACAAAACAAATCCATCTCAAAATAATTGTTTTATTATATCTTAGTAGTGCTATTGAATATATTAATGTTATATCTATGAAAGAATAAGGTTTTTAAAATTTTTTATTTCTGTGAACTATGATGATACTACAGAGCCATCATAAAGCAGTTTTCAGTCATTTGTACACATTTATACCAAAGCTGATAGAATATGGTTACCATATACTCAGCAGATCAGGTATGTCCTCTGATGCCCTTTACTTTTGGTTCACTGCTTCTGTGTACATGTTTGAAGGGTATTTGGGATATTGAATTCAAGAAGCTATAAACCTTAAATATATTCTGTCAGAATGTTCATTAGCTTTGGTTTTATTGTAAATGTTTCCATAAAAAGGTGAATTAATCTCTTGAACTCCAGAACTTCACCTATGTAGGTTTTGTTAATATAAATTATAAAATGCAGTTTTTATGTTCAGTTTAATTCAGAATAAGTAAAAAATATAAGGATCTTGCATTTGTTAAAAATAAGGGGGAGTGGTCAACATATTAGCTAAGAATAAAGTATGTAAATGAATGCTCTATTGTCTTTTAGATTCTAAAACATCAAAGGACCTATTTCCATATTCCAAATCAGAAGTTTAATTTATAGAGATAGAAACTTTTTTCTTTCTTTCTATAAGACTTTTTATATTTTACAGAGAAGCTAGTGGCATTCAAAAAGTAGAATAAAAGCAAATGATACACTCCGTAATTCATTCATTCTTTCGCCAGTCAGTTAATAGATAAGGGAGGGTAGGCATGTCAACGCACAGCCACCTGTGATTGAATACATTCATATAAGCAATGTTTATATACAATTAAAAGAGAGAAGTACAAATGTTTGAACCTCCTTAACATGTGAAAAATCACTTCTCATTCAAACAAAAACTGGTTCCCTCAGTTAGCCGTGACCTGACAATTTCTATGTAGACCAGTTTCTTCGAGACCACTGTCCCTTCAGCTAAGCCTGAGCCCACACCACCCATTGCACAAATGGCCGATCTTGTAAAGAGTATGTTCGCCAAAGTGCTAAAATGAAGATGGCAGGCACAGACTGGCAGGTCCTCAAAGGAGCGTGCTTCTCACTTCTTTATATTTGCCCGGGGTGAATCTGTGGTGTGGCTTCTTTCAGGCTAGGCCAGTGGGGACGGGCACAGTAGCACAGCAGCAAAGCTAACAAAAGCTATTTCCTGCCATTTGTGGGGTCCTTTGCTCCAAGGCTGCCCAGGCCCGATTGGGGCGTTTGAAGATGGAACGGCACACTTACCTTCTTCCCACATAGGCTCCCCGGTAGGTTCTTCCAGGTGACAAGGTATTGCAGGTACATTGTGCAGTGTTGTGTACAGTCGTAACAGCTTCTTATTTTACTTTGGAATAGATTCTTTATTTCACTCAGTGGGTAGTGACTGAAAATTTGGTCAGTAGCAAAAAGTGACAAAGCACTTGAAGGACACTTCTGCTTTTACTTCTTTGGATTCTCCTTCAGTATTCTTATTCAAGACTTCTGCTTGCACCGGCTAATGTAGCCATCCCCAGACGTCAACATCTGTTTTGTTGAGCATGTTTGTTTGTGCTGATTTGTTTTTGTTGATTTGGGGTACTGTTTTCATTGATTCTGTAGCCCTCAAAGGTGCAAATGTGCGTTCCTGGATCTTACTTTCATGTGGTTACATGGGTTTCATGGTCTGAAACATTGTCCTCCCTTTTTATGATAATAAGTTCATTATCTGCTTTGTATTGTCCCATCTGGTAAACCTGAAGTTTCCCTTCCCTCGCCCGCCCCCCACAGTTACTCGGTCACTCGCCACTGGAACCACTTCACGACATGCCCTCCTCCCCGGCCACATTTGTCTGCCCGCCTCATCACGGCTGCCGTCCTTGGCTTCTCGCTCTACGTTCTCAGGTCACATTCTCCTCAGTCCACTGAGTGCTGTTGGGGGCCGGGCCCAAAATTGTACTGAAGATTGAGCTTCCTGCACATCTGTAGTATTAAGCTTTGGGGATTGTTCAGATGTTTGTCTACTCATCTTAGTAACTTTCTACCCCAAGTCTTAAGAGTGGTGTCCCGAAACGTTTCCACTGCCTTCCAGTTCCCTTCACCATGTGCAACTGAATTGTCAACACATTACTTTAGGTCCTGCCATCCTAAAATGGAAACCATCTTAGTGAGCACAACATAATTCAGTTCCTTTCTAGTCCCTCATTTATTCCCTTATAATGAAATATCCAGCTCTTGAGTCTTATTCTGCATGCCATTCCCTTTTTATTTAAAAATATGTATAACTGTCATTTGTCAATGGAAGTAAATATGAAATAGAAAAGTAACCCCCTTAAATAAGCTCTTTAGATATTGCTGTAATTCAGTAATAAACTGAAGGAGACATCTCACCCTGTTAACTGCATCTTCTCATTACACATTCTCTGTTAAAATCTACTCTCTTTACCTGCCAACCAAAATAGAACCCTTTTATCATTTGCCCAAGATTTTCTGCTTAGTCCATCCAGAACTTTCTGTTACATTTGACGTTCTAACCACTGCTCATGCGTCAGTCTTTCTGGGACACTTTCTTCTAAAAAGCTTCCTGTGACCTATTCATGTGTGCGTCACGAGTCATATTTCTTCACTGTTCATAAACACTTACTCTATTACTTTCACTTTTATTTCCAAATTTTGAAAAGACTTTAAGAGAACTGACTTAATCCAAAGAAAACTTATTTCTAATTCTCCAAACTAAAATGTAGAGTATGGCAACAACATAATAGGACATGTTCATTATAAAATCTTTGCAGGATCCTCTGAAGTCATGTAAAGCAGAAAGAAATACATGTCACAGAAGGTGAACTACACCTTAGACTTAATTTAGGAAGTTCTAATCCTGTTCCTTTGTGTATGTGGAAGTATTCTGGGGAAATAGTTACAGAGCAAGGCAGGGGACACCCAACGATCCCCCAACCCCGCACCAGGTTTGTTATGCCTGCCGCCAATGGAAAGACGTCTCTCAATGCCAGAGACTAGTGAAAAGGAAAGGAATTATTTATTTACAAGTTATACAGGCTTGGAATAATGACTTAAGGTCCCCTTTAAAATACTAGAGTTCTCTAGAATACCCACAAACACACACAGTCCTTCCTTCTCCCCTTTGCCCAGTCCTGGGTACCGTATGTCAGGAAAAGAAGTAGAAGTCTGTGATTCAGGCAGACGCTCAGTTCCGACACCATCCACTGTGTCACCACCGCGATCTCCAGTTAATCCAAAACCATGTGGCACCTTCTCATGGCCCTCCAGCAAGAGTCCTTTCCCCCTTTTCTTCCAGGCAAAGTCTCTTCTGCTTCCTAGGCCGCGTGGCAAAGGGAGCCACCCAAAGCCACGTGGTCCTTTCTGTCTCTCAGGCCAAGGGGTCCCCACTCCTACCTTTCGTGGTCCAGTGAGAAAGAGCTGTGGCTGCCGTGCCTGGGTTTAAATCTACGCACCAATCTTCCTCTGCAGCCCCATTTCCAACTCCTCCTTCAATCGGCTACACCTGCCAGCACTTCACATTCTTCCAGCTTTATTGGGCCGCCATGTTAACTGTGGGCAGGTGCGGCCCCATGGCATGGAGCCAAGCATCTCCAAGCTCTCACGCAGGCGCTGTGTCCAGGGGGAGTTGCCTCTCAGTGACCTCTTGGGTGGAACTAACTTCCATCCCCCTGGCTCAAAGCAGCTTTGCAGCTATTTAACATACCTATGAAACCAGTTAAAGGCTATAGCTATGCTAAATTACCCTGCCAGAGGTTAGCTGCAAGGCTGCCCTTATGCAAAACACCTCTGAATGGCCCTGCTCCAGGAGTCCCATCCCCCACCAGTTCAGACTTGTAAGGGTGAGGACATATTACATATGTTTCTAATATTTCCTGGACACCTTGAGTTCTGGACCCCATTACAAATCCTCATTTGCCACCCCCCCCTGCCCTGGCCTTGGCTACACCCTGTTACAAAATCAATGTTGAAAAACATTTTCCTCTGAAAAATGATGTTTTGATTATTCTTCTTTAAGGGCCTATTTGGCTGAACTTTCCAATTTGGACTCATCTTTTAAAACATTATTTTCTTTCCTCTTAATGCAAAAAGACCCCCCAAAACATGGGGGTACATCACCACAGTGCATCCCCTTTCTTGTCCCTCACGAAAAGCTCTAAATCTGCCATGAAAATGTTACAAGCCTTGCAACATCAAACTTCCCCCGATCTATCTCTGAGAAACAGATGTTTCACTCTGTGTGTGACGCAGAGTTGAAGACGTTCCATACTAAAATCATACATATTCATTTTCACTCTTTTCCCTATTCCGAGTGTCTGGGAAAGAAGAGACAGTGGCATCTAGAGTAAAATAAGTCAAGATTTTAAAAAGTTTTGAAATACATTTTATTCAAACCAGTACAAAAGAAGAAAGCACTTAAAAGGTATATTTGAGTAGCACTTGCGTGTGTATTACTTACGCTACTCCCAGATCTTTTGCTTTACAATAGTTTCAGGTCCAGTTAGAAGTCCAGCCTTTTGCATATGGACTCTTTCCCAGATTGGGCAGTTTCCATTCCCAGCAGCTACTGAAAGTCACTGCTTCTGTGCAATGACATCTGAGTCAGTACGTAATCCAGGAGCCTTTTTTCTAGTGCTGTGACTAACTCAGCAACTGATACATTGAAAGCCATACTCCAAATCTATTGAGCTCTGATAAGTTTATCTCTTGTGTCAAGCAAACAATGGGAACAATTACACTTTTATTCTAAACTTAGATTAGCGTATACATAGATGTCCTCACTGTTAAATTAAGTATACCTTTGAAATAGGAAGTGCCTTGTTTTAGGGTTGGAAACAGTTTTGCTTTCATCTTCTTAATGCCTATGTTTTAATTTCTGAAAGGAACTAGCAGGAGAAACTTTCCCAGGGAATTTATTGCATAATGTTTTCTAATAAAGTTTGCCATTATTATTAATATACAGCTATTTGCTGACCTCTCTCTTTTGAACTCCTAGATTAACAAACTATGTTTATTCCCATCGACTTACGTTTTTCTTCTTGGTTGAGCTAAAGTTTAGTTACTCCATCACCTATTGTTCTTTTTGTGTTTTCTACTCTCTCCTGAATGTTCAAGTCCTATACTCCTATATATACTGTATATATATATTGTTATAACACGTTTTTTCTTGCGATGATTCTGTGTTTTCCTAGTATTCTAATATTCATAATTTTGTAAGCTTTATAGTAGTAACATCCATAGGATTTTCATTGAATATTTCAAACATTCAAACTCACATAACTAGCTTAGTTTGCCATAATAACTTGTTATAGAATATTCTTCTTGAAGACATCTAAACTTTCTTCAAATATAAATGGCTTTTCATTTGTTTCAGTGCTTTGGACCATCCCCACATTTTGGCCTGTTTTAGATCTTAGGGCAGTCGGAAAAGCCATTGCATTTTTATTTTGTTCAAATGCTATCCCCCGTCCCATTATATTTGCCTCCTCTTGGTCTGAAGTATTTTTCAGACACCCTTTAGCAGCTTGTTTTATTATTTATGAAAGAAAGCTATTGTTATCCAAATACACTTCAAAAAATGATTTAGAAGAGGGTTTTCTCCTTGAAGTGCATAATGCTTCAAAGAGTGCACGTCCGTGCTCACAGGACGGACCACCCTCCTTATTTTCCTGGAAGCAAGAAGGGGGAGGAGCAAACCTTACGCACCGACCTTCAGTCTTTTCCATAGTGAGCCGTGGCGAACGCAATGCTGTAAATCACTCCCATTAAAGCAAATGTTTCATAGTCCGTAATAAAGATGATTTCTGGGAATTGTTTGTGTGCAACTCCGGAACCGGCTGTGTATCATTTTTATTGATGATAAACTACCATCTCTGTAAAATAAAAATTGCAGTGGCTGTGGCAAAACAGGAAATCCCATTAAAAGACTGAGCAAAGAAGCCACCTGCCCTGGGGAAAAACCCCCAACTCACGGAAACCATCGAGGCCAAACTTACTAAACAAAAGTTCTTAATGGGCAAGGATTCTGGCTTTTGCTGGGCTTTGGGAAGGAAGTTGATAACAAATGCTCATTAGTGCAGTTGCTTCCCCCTCAGCCTAATACCCATCAATTCTCATGGTTCCCTGCACAGCGATTCCCAAGTGGGGCCCCTGAAAACTTGCAGTGACCAGTTTGCATCCCAGAACAACTACATCGGTGTCTCTGGGATCCAACCGGCCTTGGGATTTTGTTACGCTTCCTAGATGTTTCAAACACAGAGCCACACTCAAGAACTGCTTTATGCAATTCGTACTGGTCTTAATTTAGATGTAGCTGATTTTATTTCTGTGGCAATGCCTCTATAGTAAAACCAAAGTTTCACTGAGAAAAAAAATGTATTTGTTGGTCTTTTTCATGAATTTTAGTAAACTAGTGCCATAATTTCATTATGATGTCAATATATAGTATTTGCCGTGCATAATGCACACTTGTTTGCTCAAAATTTTAAGGGAAAAATAAGGGTGCGCATTATACCTGGGTAGTACTACTTCCATAACTATATATTTTTAATTCTTTTATTTATGCTTATGCATTAAAAGTATCACTTTAGAAAGCCACAATACCTATATGCAAAATAATACCCTGGAACATGATAATCGATTTTGTTTCTAAATGTAAATAAATAAATAATTGAATTAAAAAATTAAAACGAAAAATTTTTTTCCTTGAGAGTTTGGGCTCAAAACCTGGGTGTGCATTATACACAGCGAAATACGGTCCTTCACCTGCCAATATAGGACCAGTAGCCCCAGAAACAGCAAGTAAGGACCAGGGCTGTGCTCGCCGCCGAGGCTGCTCAACGTTACTGAAAATACGCACCCATGACTGTGAATGATCCAAAAAGACACCATGTGTCTTCAGCGTGTTTATTCAATTCCTAATTAATGAGCCTTAGATTGTTTTCACAACCTTACAATGTAGAAATATTAATTTATTTATTGTAATTCCTTTATTGTTGTTCGATTACAGTTGTCTGCATTTTCCCCCCACCACAATGCAGAAATATTTAAAAGACTGATGAGTTTAGCAGACTAGATTTCAGGTCTAGGTATTCAGTGAGAATATGAATGTGCCCATTTATGTGGACCCAAACAACAACCACGGAATGTCTAACTTTCCATATTTGGTTGTTACTGAGTGAAATACTGAAACAGTATGGCTTCCTGACATTCTCCCTATTGAAGGTGGAATAGTGTGTTAAATACACTCATTGGAAATTTACAAACACATAATAGCCGGATAACATTGTTACTCTTCCTATGGCTATATACTGTAGTACTACTAGGTAAATAACAGCGTTGCCAAACCAGAAGGATTTCAGGAAAATTGTCAGAGTGCGAGGTAGCCAGCTGAGTACAGCTCAAAGGGGTGGCGGTGAGTGGGGGGCGGCGGGGGGCGGCTGTAGGAACCCGAGAGCGAGCTGAGGCCGGGCACGCCAGACAGAAAGCCCTGTACACGGATGATATGTGTGAGTTCTCTCTGACCCACTTACAAAATGTGCAAAAAGCCAAGATTATACTGCTGTTCCCTAAAGAGTGTGAACTGTGAATCTTTGATCTTTTACTCTGCATTCATTATTCAAGTGACTGGTACTGAGTAATCTGTTGAAATCTGAACAGCGCCCCACAAATCCTTGATGTCTTGTTTGCGGTATAATAGAAGGTTACTGAACTTTCTTAGCTAGAAACCTTTTCAAAGAAATGTCATTATCTGCCTGGCACATAACTATTTCATATATAAAACCTCTTTACGTGACACATAAAATGTTTTAGGAGATGTATTCAGTGTGCATCAGGTTGTTACAACACTCCATTATTACTGCTTTTATATACACTGCTTTAATGACTAATTTAAAAAGTACTAATTTTCATACACACTGGCAGAAATTCACCCTCGCTGGGACGCTAACCACGTGTAAGTGAACATGTAGTGCAGGTGATTCTGCTCAGTGCGGCGAGGAGAGAACGAACGTGGCCGGTTTCTCGGGTCCTACGTACAGCTTTTCAAGTGGAGGTCAGAGCTACGCTGAGAGAGTGCCGAGAATACACCTTTAAACACCTTTAAACTTTTCTCACATCAAGAACATCGTTTAGACACTGACCGTTGAAAAATGGTCTCAACTAAGTTCAGCAAATGCCTTTTTTCCCCATTTTTTTATTGTTGTTCAAGTACAGTTGTCCCCCATTTCCCCCCCATTACTCTCCTCTGCCCTACCCAGCCCTCCCACATTCAGTCCTCACCCCTCCGCTGTCCTTGTCCGTGGGTCCCTTATACAGGCTCCTTAACGGCCCTTCCCCTTTTTCCCCATTATCCCTCCCCCCGTCCCCCTGGCCACTGTCAGTTTGTCTTTATTTCCATGTCTCTGGTTCTGTTTTGCTCGCTTGTCTGTTTTGTTGATTAGGTCCCACTTACAGGTGAGGTCGTGTGGTATCTGTCTTTCACTTCCTAAATGCTCTCCAGCTCCACCCATGCTGTCTCGAAGGGCGGGAGCTCCTTCTTTCTTTCTGCTGCGTAGTATTCCCTTGTGTAAATGGACCACAGATTTTTGATCCACTCATTGACTGATGGGCACTTGGGTTGCTTCCAGCACTTGGCTATTGTAAATTGTGCTGCTATGAACATTGGGGTGCATAGGTCCTTTTGGATTGGTGTTTTAGGGTTCTTAGGGTATAATCCCAGCAGTGGAATTGCTGGGTCAAAAGGCAGTTCCATCTTTAGTTTTCTGAGGAAATTCCACACTGTTTTCCACAGTGGCTGCGCCAGTCTGCATGCCCACCCACAGTGCACTAGGGTTCCCTTTTCTCCACAACCTCTCCAACTATGTTTTGATTTCTAATGCCTTCTTTTTCTCCTACATACTTTCAAGTTCCACAAATCACATTGTCTTCTAATATCAAGGCGTTAGCATTTTTCATGACCTGCTGAACAATTCTGCGTCACCGCGTACCGTACCTACCGTTTCCGAGCACATTCACGACACTCATCCCTTCCATTCGCCGCCGAACTGCATACAGCGCATTTTATTTGAGGTGTTTGTTGGACTTGTTTGGTCTTTCCTTTTCCATGAAGTGGAATTTGGGAAAGGGAATATATCTTCTTTATATTTTAGTCTGTTTTTCTAGACGGTATTTTCCTAGGTGACATTAAGTCGGGGAGAGACAAATATCAGATGATTTCTTTCTTCATGAATATTACAGTTTTCATCAATGGATGTAAAACTTCCCATTTTAACAAGTTACCTTTCTTTATTATTTGACTGAACTGCCCCCATTTCTTTCAGTGGGCTCACATTTTCAAACTCTCTGCAATCATAAACCGAGTGAACCAAAATTCAAATTACAGTAGAAGTTCATTCTATTTAGAGCTACATATCGATAGTCAATTTAGTCAAATACTATTAACATGAACATATTTGTGTAACTTAAATGAACAATATAACCTATTATCTTTTACTCTACTTGGGAGAAATGGCTCATAGTTACTCCTGCTAGGTCTAAAGTTGTGCTGATGACTTACATTCTTAGAAAGATGAAACAATTTAAAGCTGCATGTGTGGAGTAGAATGCGTACAAGATTAGATCAAGCTCATAGATATTGTAAATGACCATGTGCTTTTGAAGCAATTATTTAGCACCTAGAGAAAAATATTATGCTGATACCTGCTAAAACATCTGTTCTGTTATATTTCCCCAGAACAAAAGATGTCAGTGAACAATATTTTAATCCTCCATGAATGCCCACAATTTAGGAGAACTGGAGAAAGTGTGTATTACTGAGCCTCTTCTATGTTGAGAGTCAGGGCCACTTTTTTCAGAAGCTTTTAAGGAAGCTAAAATTGTCTGTGTACAAGACTATTTGAACTACCTGGACAATATACTTTATTTTTTGTCTGAACAGGATATTGTCCAATGCAATATATAGATTTTATTTGCGGGATAATCTAGTGTCGACTCTCAATGGCTTTTTGCAGAAATTTGCGTAAAAACGAGCTGGAGCCGTGGAGTCTAGTGCACGAAGCACTATCTTTTCACATGTGGGAGCACATTTCAAATTCAATCTGAAGGACTTGATGAGATTTGCCAAACTGCCCAGAAACGATTTGGGCAGCTAGTGGGCTGTGGTGTGTGGAGGCCACTGAGCTGCAGCTGTGTGCCGCCGTGATGAAAGATGACAGTGCTTCAGTACCAGAACATTATTATGATCATTATTCATTGTAATTGATTTTACAGAGGGGGGTAGGTGGAGAAAGAGAAACATCAGTTCGTTGTTCCACTTCCTGATGCATTCATTGGTTGATTCTTGTATGTGCCCTGACCAGGGATCGAACGTTGTACCCTTGGCGTATTGGGATGACGCTGTAACCAACTGAGCTACCTGATTAGGGCTGTTGTGATTATTATTCCTAGTAGTAGTAGTAGTGTGCAGTGTAATGCTGATGTGCTAGCAAAATCTATGGTACAGGTCCCCACATTATTATCGAATATGGATTTTCTGACAGACTGTGGCATATTTTAAGACAATAGTACATCAATCTACATATGTAATAATGTATCTTTATGCTTTAACTCACTGTTTTGTCAGAGACGTAGAATTGAAAACAAGAAAATATATTGACAAATTGTTTTTTATTCATATATGTAGAATATTCACTAGAAAAAAGTTTTCACACTGCTTTATCACATGTAACTAACTGGTTTGCTCTTTCTTCCCTCCTTTCTTTCTTTCATTTTCTTTCTTTCTTGCTTGCTTTCTTGCTTTACTCTCATTAATGAGCCTAAAAATAATTCTGTACCGTAGGTGCACACAATATTCCAACGCTCACAGGAGACTCAGAATTAGCCTATAATTGAAGGTTAGCCCAATGTCAACTTGACATTTTGAAAAATAGAGTAAGATATTAGGCATTGTTCTTTAGTGCTTTAAATGCAATTCGAAAAGTAAAAAATAAATAAATAAAGTAAATGAAAGGGAATACAAACGTATCTAAGGCAAATAGACTCCTTAAGAGGACATTTATCTCATTCTAAATTGAATGGGCGTCTGTACTGTCTAATAGATGCTTAGATAAAAGTATGTTCTTCTAATCTAAATGACCTTACTAGTTTCCAATTCTGGAGATTCTCTATCAAGGGATGTAGTTTACTTTTTAGTGCTATTGAAAGATTTTTAAAGTTTTTCAATTACAGTTGACAGTCAATATTATTCTGTATTGCTTTCGGGCGTGCAGCGTGGTAGTCAGTCCCGTACTTTACGGAGCGGCCCCAGGCTGCTCAGGTCCCCACGTGGCCCCCGCGTAGCTATCGCGATATTACTGAGTGCGGTCCCTGTGCGGGACTTGCCCTCCCGGGACTGCTTTGCAACTGCCCGTCTGTGCTGCTCAGTCCCTCACCGTCTCCCCCAGCCCCGCCCCCTCAGCTCGGACAGATGTCAGTCTGTTCTCTGTTATCTAAGCGTCTGTTTCTATTTGTTCAGTTTGTAAAGAACAAAGTAGCTGACTGCAAATGTGAAAAATATAGCAAGAAAGGAGTTGTAACCCACAGATACAGGTTTCCTTAAAACAATCTCAGATCTCACATTTACAAACATGAAAGTATTTTAACTAATCAAGTTGTTTTTCGAAGGAGTACAATGGAGATTATAATCATGCTGCATTGCGTTGTTGTAAGGATTAAATAGGTATATACTAAATAAGTTTATGTGTTTACAATTAATTTCGACAGTGCCTGGCCTAGAGAAGTGCTGGCCACTGCTGTTACTGGTAGCGGTGGCAGCAGGAGCCACTGCACTGCACTTCCATGACTAAAGCCGGGGAACTAAACTAGTAGCTTGTCATTGGAGTTGACTGTCAATAAAAAGGAGGCTATGAAAAGCGTGCTTCTGTTCTACTGATTGCAACACGGCTCCATTTCAGGACCCGACGGCCGCAGTGCCTGCGCCGGCGCACAGGCACCCGTGTTGGACGTTCCAAATGATCCAGCATCATCCTGGAATCTAGAATTGTTTCCTCCTCTCTCTTCATTTAAATTAGCCCGCATCCACATGTTCTTGCCCGGTGCCGTTTTTCTTCGGGGCTAGCTCTCTACCCGATGAAACTGATAGCTGGCTAATTCTACAAAAACATGATAAAGCCAAATAACTATTTTCATGATTTAAATTACAGCCCAACTTATTTCAGCTTTCAGTTATTACAAATAAGTGCTTATGAACAAATGCTTAAAATGAAAAAGATAAATGTTATTTTAACAAATGTTCGTAAATTAAGCACTTAGTACTATTGACCTAGAGTAAAAGAAAAAAATAATTGTGAGGATAGTTACATGTAAATAAAATACCAAAAAGTGTCTGACTAGGTTAGACACTTAGATTCAGCTAAAAAATACAACTGTGTTTTATGCTGTGTAGACTCGGTAATTACAGGGACAGAAGTCACAACGTCACTTTTCCTTTATTTTTCTTTTAACTAATTAATATCATGATTCTTTATATGAACAGTGTCATAGAACTACATACGAGCTCACCTGATAAAGATGTCCTAGGGAAGTTTATCATTTATTTAAGCTTTCTTAAATCGTATTTTGCTTTAACGTATTTTTAAAGGAATTGACTCATTGGAATCTGAGACACAGTATAACACACTCTGTTGATATGAGTATTACTTGTAATGACAGATGACATTTAAAATTGTCATTAATCCAGCTGCAGTTTAATTGATTATTTTTTAATAATTGGATTATGGTCAATGAGAGTGTTCCCATTTGCTTCATATTTTGATAAAATCATTAGTGAGTCAGATTAGCGAGAGTTAATTATTCCTTTATCACCATCTTTTTGCATATACACATACTGGAGATTTTCAGACACAAAATATGCTAATTCATAGGATACTGACGACATACCTGCAGTTATTTTTCCCACCACAATTGGAGGTTAGAATTAACCTCTTCAACAAATTCACTCAGTGGTTAAAATGCATTGTCAAGTCTATTCAATGAAATAAGCAGAAAACAATCATTGACTTCTAACTCCTGGCTCCACAAACACATGTTTACTCTCAGTTCACATCTCCCTTTCTAAACAACACTTTGTATCATTTTGGAACCACTAGGAAAGTCATAATTAAGATACTTGCAGTGATTTTATAGAAAGCACATCAGTGTGTTGACTTGTGGAGAAATTGAGTTTGGTATTTGTCAAAGTGGAAAATGAAGTGTTTGAGGAAATTGTCATCCTGGGCTACCATGTTTGTCTGAAAAAATTTAATCTGTTATGCACTAACCAGTGGCATAACTAAGTGCAAATATTCTCAAAATAAATAAATCTGATTGAACCCATTTTCTCAGTCACATCATTTCAGTTGGCAAAGTGACTAGGTAGCAGCTGCATTTGCGTATTAATGAGAAAAATGTACATATATATTATTTATTAATTATATGATTTAGACGGGTGTAGCACTGTCTTTCCATAGATTTTTGCTTATGGGATGATAAATAAGTCTCTGTGTGTGTTTACAGGAAAGAGACATATATCCTGCGGCCCACGTGCGTGTGTGGTAGCTTTAAGTAATTAACAGCAGTTTCAGAAAAAAATTTTCGTTGAAATCACAGATTTGCCCTCCTACCATATAGAAAGAACTCACAGATGGATACAGTACATTTGTAACTTTGAAGGCTCAGTAACATAGATTACACATCTGCTGTAACCCAATTCCAACCTTTTAAAGCTAACGCAGCCAATATAGGATAAAAATGGTTATGGGATCTTAAGCCAGGAACATGAACTATCTAGTTTGTGTGGCCTAAAATATATTTAGGATAGTTTGCTTTTAGTTTTGTTGTGTCTCTTCCTTTTGAGCAAATCCCATAAGCTATCACTAAAATTATGTGCTTCACTTGTATTTTTCTCCTTTACAAGTGAATTAAATGGTGTTTATGAACCTGCACGCAGAGAGGGAGAAATCTCCGACAAAAGCATGACTTTTGCAGATACTTTTCAATTCTGACACTCCATTGTGTGGCATTATGAAAATATAAATTGCTGAAATAGTATATATGAGGCTTTTCAGAATATTAATGGCACTTTTTTGAGATAACAAAAACTAGCCTTTTAAAGTAAAAAGCAATGTGGAATTGAGATGAATACAGCCTCCTTTCTTGCGTCCACATTCAGCTGTTTGAAGGTGCAGTTACACTGCCCCATTCATGTGTCTGAATAGGACAGAGTTTGAAAAATAGGAAGATCTGAAGTCACACGTTCAGCAGAGCTATCCCTCACCTGTTGAAAGAGACAGCTGCGGTCGCCTGCTTTTGGCCCCTGCTGTTTCAGACTGACTCTCCACATTAGGAGGATTTTGCACAGGGAAGTTGCTCTTTTTGAAATCTGAATGAGGGAGAAAGGAGTTATAGTTGTTTAAAATGAATAGCTAATATACTTCATCATTAGAGGATCAGTTTTTGAAAGATTTTCTTTATTTATTTTTAGAGAAAGGGGAAGGGAGGGAGAAGGAGAGAGAGAGAGTGATCATTGTGTGGTTGCCTCTCGCGTGCCCTGACTGGGAATCGAACCGGCGACCCTGTGGTTCATAGCCCGTGTTTAATCTACTGAGTCACACCAGCCAGGGCTGATGATCATTTTTTAACTCATCGCAATACAATATAGAGTAGTTGACAGAAAGACCACAGCAAATATCATTGAACCGTTTTCGTAATGGCTTGGAGGTCCATTTGAGATTCAGCGAGGGTTGTTGAATGGATAGAGAGAAGTAATAGGTTTAAGAAGAGATTTTTTTGGAAGAAATTATTTTTTTTCCATTGTGTAAAAAGCAATCCCTCCCTTGGGTCTCAGGTTGGAACTGCAAGAAGGAAGAGACACCTGCCAGCACTTCTCAGTGACATTTATAATAAATGCTACTTGCCTACAATCCCACCTATTGCAGATCTGCCTTAACAACAGTTTGTTTGGCAGAGTTACTGGTTTGGGATTTGGACTGTAGATGGGATACGAGGTAGAGAGCGGCCTGCCCTGAAAGAACCTGAGGCTTTATTTGTCTTAGCGGTGGGGTAGCGGCCACTAAGAGTCTGAGTCCTCTCCATCCTTCGTTCTCTTCCCCTTTCCTTCTCTTTGTGGCTTTCATGAAGCGTCCCCTCACACCCCACCCCCCTTTTTGTTCTCTACAAGAGAAAATAAATATTCACATATGAAATTATTGCCTTCTCATTTTCTCTTCTATATACTGGATCCAGTAGGAAAAAGGTCAGTGATTTTTTTATAGGGGGGAGACACAAAACGTAAGGACAAGAAGAGAAAAGAAAGCGTATTGTCGGTTACTGACCGTCAGCTGTGGCTCAGCTCCTGGCTGCGTTGAACATCAGAAGGCGCAGAGCTGTGGTTACAAAAGCAGATTATATACTGACAAAGCCGTGCGCTTTACGGATTGTCAGCTCCCGTGAAGCAGATTTAGTGCAATTGTGTGATAAAGAGGTTTTTCTGAGGTGTCTCTTTAAGGCTTAAAGCTAGAGGGTCTCCTAGTGATCATGTGTTTCAGAGGCGTCATTTTCCGGATGAGGAACCTAAGGCCTAGGAAGGGGAGGTAACGACCGGTTCAGATCAGAGACAGGACTGGCCGCTCACTGGCTTTCCTCTCGGGAAGGTGATATGAAGTTTGAAAGACACCAGCTTTGTCTTTCCTTCCATCCCACCTCCTCTGTTTATCTCACTCACATGCTCTGTATCTCCCGAGATTCTGGCCATTAGCCTTGTCCACTGTGCGAAAGTGTAGATAGAGGCAGGTACTGACCACGTGGGTTTCCCCTGCGCGCCAGTCTATCATTTGTACATTCACTGCCTTCTGTGCGTGAAACTATTCCCAAGTATTGAATGCAGGGGGTTGTTATTGGCCATTTTGGTGCGAATTTTTATTTCCATTCCACTCAAAGAGCTAAGACTGTCTGATAACAGCCATAAAGTGAAACAGATAGACTCTATCCGGGCTAACAATGGGACGCTAAGGGGGTTAACGATGACCGAGGCTGTCGTTACGTCTGGTGTAGAAGGTCTTCTACCTTCTTGTTTAACTCTTAGGCTGATTTTTCTAAGAGAAATTACGGAAGGGTTATGACAAGTTTGAAGAGAACGAGGAAACCAGAAAAGTAAAGAGGAAGATACCCTTCTGAGATGTCCATTAGTGGACATCTTTGTCTGATTTAGGAAGAGCAGAGCCAGGCCGCAAACGGGTATCTGAAGGCATTATTCCGTCTTCCCATTCACCTGTGGTCAGTGCTGCTGGCGTGCAGTTCATTACGTCTTCAGACATGAAGATGATGTTATTCTACAGAGAAAAGTGTCAAATAATAGAAAATAAAACTGCATATTTTGAGCTTTTCGGGTGAAATGTGATATAAGCTTCTAGAAAGTTCTGTTCCTTTTCCTCTTGAACATCTCTGATTGTCAGATACATATTTAAATTGGGGATGAGTTGCAAAGCATAGTGTTGCATATACTATTAGACAGATTTGAATATCATCATTTAAGTTCGTTTTCCTATTTTGTGTAAAATACCGACCTTTGGGAGTGTCTTCATTAGAAAATGCAGATTTAGATTCATGAAAGAAAGTATTACAGTGTATTGTTGATTATATATATTAAGGGAATTAAGGCAAATTTCTTTTAGAAATACCAATCAAGTTCATTTTCATCAGGTATTCATGTAATCAAGTTTTTTGACCTGCAAGTTCAAGAGAAAGTACTTCTGAGGGAAGGAAGATGTTGCTTCTCTTCACAAACAAACAACAATCATGTAGACTTTGTATTTCTCATTATTCTAGAAAGCCTCAATGCCAATAAAAGCAAGAATATATTTTTAACTATCTACCCTAGAGACTATTTGGAAAACCAGCTTTGATTGCAAAGAATATAGAGTCAATTATATTGGATGTATCAGACATACAGTTTAATCTTTTCTCTGTGCATTAGAGATGCACAGCCATTACATTTACATTTCAGAATGAATAAAATGGCTAATCGTGCTGATCAATGAATGAAGACTTACTTATATTCTGCAGCAGGAAAAAAAACTTTTCCACTTTAGTAACAGGTAACAGTTCTACTGAAAACAATGGAGAATTTATAAAATAGAAAATCCTTCATGGGTTTTCATGTTGTTGGAGTCTTTAATATTGTCCTGCACGCTGTCCTTTAAATATTCTCGTTCCGTTTCTTTGTGTGCAGTCTCTCGATGGAAGTCATTTCCCTGTGCTGCCTGCTAGGTTACGTTATTTATTATTCTATTTTAGCTTTAAAAATTCAGGAGAGGACTCAGAGTTTGACACACAGAGGATGATAAAAATAAATAAATACATCTCTAGATAATAAAATGAAAATGTCACCTACAGGAGCAACAGCCATCTGAAAAAGAAAAAATTAAGTCAAAAACTATTCAAGGAAGATGGTGGTTTCCTGCCTCTTGAACAAACACACACAGGCACAGTCGTTATTGAGAACCATAGATGAAGAGGAAAACCGCTTTATTTTTATTAGTATTCACAGAATTGAAAAGTAGGGGAAAGAAAACTGCAGCGAGAGTCCGGCATGAATAATTTAGTTCCTTCCATTTGTTCACCTTAATGCCATACAAAGTGATTTGTACTCAGAGTAATTAACAAGGGTGAGCCTGCCGAACAAAACCAGGAGCAAATCATATTTGTTTCAGGAATCAATAGCAGCCAGTAACTGAAGATCATAATGGAACCATTCAGGAAAGCAAGGAGCCCTTTGCCAAGACTGTGCATCTGGGCAGAGAGTTTTAAACTTGTCCCTTGAAAGACAGAAAGCTCAACATGTTTGGTAAATGTTGAGGAATATGAGTTGCTATTGGTTAAACTTTCCAATACTGTAATTACAGCGGGGCGTTCTTCTGCTGTGTCCGCAACTCAAATGACTGTAGACACTCAGAGACTTAAAGTGTTCCTTTCCTTTAAGGGGTTATGAATAGTACGGTTTCTTGCATCATGGTTATCGTATCTCATGGCTAAAAGTTCTCAAGGAAGAGCAACTTTATATGTCTACTTGCTCAGAAAAAGTAGAGTTGACAGGAAAGATTTAAACCTGTCTTAGATGTTATATGCTGTGAATTTCGGGAAACATCTAGAATTGGATTTCTCAATGTTCTTAAGTGGGTTTCCCAATGACCAACGCTGTAACTGACCATGAGCTTGCATGAAGTAAGATTTCAGTTCATGAAAGAGTCTACTATGGAAAAATGAAGTGACAACAAAAATGAAGTACAGCCACTTCTCAGTGACACCAAAACGTCACTTCTGATGCCAAGTTTTAAAACATTGTGTATGGTAAGTGGCGTACAACACAGTTTTTCATTTAAGTAAGATATTCCAATGTGACTAAAAGTACAACTTAAGGCAGCATTGAAAAAAATATAATGACTCACTTTGGAATTAGAATGGATTTGATCATTTTTCTGAATGTAAGATTCCATTCCTATTCTAGTGAGAGTAAAAAGAAATATTTTATTTTATGTTCATATGTATGTATGTATGTATTTTGTTCTAAGACATTTGAAGCCCTTTGTTTGGGAAATGGGAAACTCAAAATACAACAGTTAAGTCCCATGCCTTGATCTTTAGAATCCCATGTCATCAATTAGTTGTTAAATTACCTGGTCCCACTTGCCAGAAAATATGCATCTTATTAAGGAATGACGGAGTGAAAGGGAGTCGGGCAGGCACCTTCGAGCTTTGCACACATTTTTGCCCTGATGCCGTGGCCGCCTCTCTGAGGAGAATGACCCTGAATCGCTAACCCCGGGGTAAATGAGGTGTACAAACTAGACTCGTGAGATGAACCCTTTGTGAGGAACAGCATGACTTGAAGTTATTTGAGGAGTAAATGCCTGCTTTAAGTTTCTTTTCATTGTGATTTATGCATCTCTGTTAAAATGTCAGGGGTATAAAAACAAATTCTGAGCAGCTGGGAATTTTAGTCAGGATTTGACACTATCTTATGCAGTTCTGATGATGTAAGGTCTGTCCAGAAGGCACCCAGCTATGTAATAGGAAAAATAGAAACATTTATTGAAAAGTATACAAGAAACACTGTCCATAGGACAATGACACCTCAGTCCCCTTCAAAGCAGGCACCTTGGGACCTCACACAGTTCTCCCAGTCGCCATCAGCTATCCCGTCATATTTCCCTGAATCTTATGGACAGTCTAAAGTCTCTTCCTTTCCAAAGGAAATTTTAGTTTTGGGAAAAGCCAGAGATCACAGGGTGCCAAATCTGGGCTGTATGGGAGCTGAATCCCCTGGGTGATTTCATGTTTCACCAAAACACTCTGCATGAGATGTAACACATGAGCAGCCTTGTTGTCATGATGAAGCTGCCAATCACCAGATACCCACAGCTTCAGCCTCTGAATCATCTGAATAGTTTCCATGGAGGAATGTTCAAGCTTAATGCAAAATATGATGCACATTCCTTGCTGTATGTGCTGAGACATTTTGAATGCGACGGCCACAGAGGACACATGCTCACTCAGTGGCATCTACCGCCCCCACTGACTAGTACAGTGAAGTCATCATTGTTCACGCATGCGCATTCCAGTTCACTCTCCTTGGCTGCCAGGTTACATCGATGTCGTGCAGACTGTTCTCGTTATATTAACAATGGCTGCACTTTTTCCAGACAGACCTTGTCTTTCTAGTCATAAGATACCTATATGCAAAACTAATATTTCCAATCATATTATAAAAATAAATAAGGACAAATGAAAAGCAGATAAAGAGGAAATAAATGCAACTTTCCACGAAAAGACACTTGGTGTGGTAGCCTAATGAAAATTAAACACACTTAAAATATGAGAGTATCAGGTTTTTATCTGCTTTAGAAAGGAGGTGTCTAATCAATTAATGTTGACATGTCTAGGCTTATAATTGAAAGTTGAAGATTTATGTCACTTATCCGGAATATTTTGAACTTAGAAATAAGGCTGCAAACACATTGTCAAAGACTATGTGTTCTAAAAAAACATGTTTGTGTCTTCTACTGTAAAATCTGAATTTAAAAACATTGAAGCCCTAGCTGGTGTGGCTCCGTGGACTGAGCGCCAGTCTGTGAACCAAAGGGCCGCCAGTTCAATTCCCAGTCAGGGCACATGCATGGGTTGTGGGCCAGGTCCCCAGTAGGGGGTGCTCTAGAGGCAACCATATATTGATATTTCCCTCTCTTTCTCCTTCCCTTCCCCCTCTAAAAGTAAATAAATAAAATCTTTTTAAAATTTTTTAAAAATAAAAATATTGGGCATTTTCCACATTGAAAAACATTCTATAAAAGACTTGACCAGTAATCTCCAACATCATCAAGGTCGTCAAAAACGGGGAAAATCTGACAGACTGTCCCAGCCAAGAGGCACCTAAAGGATACGTGGTGAACAAATGTAATGTGGAATCCCGAGTGAGACCCTTGGACCGAAAAAGGCATTAGGAAATTCCAATGAAACATAAATTAGCTTATAATAGTATATTGGTTCATTTGGTTGTGGCAAAATGTATCATATTCGTGTAAGAGGCAAACATTGCAGCATTCCACAGTAATGCATATTCCAGTTCTGTTCCTACATTTTAAGAGCTGTGGTGTTGAAGAAAAACCAGTAGACTTGTAGCAACTGCAAAAAGACATTTTCATAAACTCTTGTTCTACAATTGCCACATGATAGTTTTCATCCACAATGCCTTACTGTTTTCCCTTGTAAAATAAGGGCCCCCTCTCAGAGAACTGCTCGGAGATGCATAAACACAGACTGTGATTAGTAGACTCCAGGCCCTGGAGGAACGCGAGCAGGATGCTATTATTATCTGGAGTTTTACACAGTGAAACATCTCACATTGCAAGAGCTAAGGCAGCCACAGAAATTCTGAAGTTTCTCTTTGTCATTCAGCTATTTTAAACTACTCCCTGGGAGTCAGCTATTGTGTTTGTTAACTAATTGGAACAAATAGATGAATGTTATTTCATGAATGAATAAGAAAACTTTCACTGAAACCAAGAATCTAGAGAAAATAAGCATGACTAGTAACTTAAAGTTTGCAAAAGATAGATGGAAAAATATATCACTCATGAGAAAATGACAAAATAAACACTGTATTGCAAGCAATCATAGAATTCAGAGAGTCCAATAGTTGACTACACGGTGCTATTTAGATTTGTCTAAAATCGCACAAAAATAGGGCGTGTGAGAGGCCACCACACACTGATGTTTCTCTCCTTCTCTTTCTTCCTCCCCTCCCCTCTCTCTAAAAATAAATAAAATCTTTTTTTAAAAATCTTAAAAAAAAACAAATTAATTGATGAATGCAACTGATTTTTATATATTAATGTTGTATCCTGCAAGTTTGCTGACCTTTTTTTATTAGTTCCAATTATTGTTTAGTAGATTGCTTAGGATTTTCTATGTACCAGATCATGTTATCTGCAAATTGGGTTTTCCTTTCCAATCTGGATGATTTTATTTCATTTTATCTTATTTATTTTGTGTTTGCATAATTATCCTGGCAAGAATCTCATATACAACGTTGAATAGAAATGCCTGCTCGTCTTAGGGAGAATGCACCCAGTCTGTCAACCTTTATTAGGGTGAGGAAGTTACCTTCTATTCCTAGTTTGTTGACTATTTTTACCATGAAAGGGTGTTGAATTTTGTCAAAAACAATCTTACATCTATTCATGATAATGTGGATTTTTGTTTTATTGCTGTATTGCACTATAGTTTTTTGTGTTGAACTGTTATATCCTGCATTTCTGGGATGAAACTCACTTGGTCTTTGTGTACAAGTATTTTTATATGTTGCCATATTGGTTTGATAATATTTTTTTTCAGCATTTTTGTGTCCATAATCATAAGATATATTGGCCGATAGTTTTTGTGATATTCTTCTCTCATTTCGGTGTCAAGTTCATGCCATCCTCATACAGGTTAGGAAGTATTCTTTGGCTCTTCTGTCTTTTGAAAGTGTTTCTGAAGAATTGGTGTCCATTCCGCTTGGAATGTTTGGTAGACCTCAGCAATGGAGCTGTCTGGGAATGCTGGTGCTTTACAAACTGCAGGATTAGTGGACGAGAGGGTGGGCAAAGTCGCTGCCAGTCTCAGAACACTGGGGAAGATGGAAGAAGGAAGCCCGTCTCTGAACTACGTTCACCTGGAACCTCGCATCAGCAATAGGCAGCTGCGCAGGCGCCAGATGAGAAATCCTGGCCTTTTGACTTTTCCAGAAAGACTATTACAATTAGCAGCGGGGAAATGGCTCGCCCTGCGATCTAGGCTACTCCGGTGTGCAGTGAAGTGTTCGTCTTGCTGACTTGGGAGGGGGAGGGAAGACGTGCGTCTTCATTTGGAAACTGAAGACTCTTGCTGTTTTTATCACACATGGGTAGATTTTTTTTTGAAGTATTTCCTCTTTTGTTGGATGCCCTAGGACCAGTTCCAGAGACTTTAATTGCTATTTTTTAAACAATTATCAGCGGTGTAGCCTGGGAGCGAGTCTGCAGGCTCCTAAGGTATTACGTATTATGCTGGAAATTCCTTTTTACCCTGTGATTTGAAGATACAGGGATATAAAATTAGAGTTTATTAGATAGAGCAGTTTGTTGTCTTGTTTTAAATAGGCTAGAGCTAAAGGCACAAGGCTATCCTAGATTGCATCATACTAAGAAAATGGAAAGTTTTCCTTTAGGCGATGTAGCAGACTTAAAAAGAGTTCTAGCAGCTGCTGTATGGAGCAAGTGCTGAGCACAAGCATGCACATTCAATTTCTTAAGACCCTAAACCATGACTCCAAGAGTAAAAACAGAGAATAAATTCAGGAGAAATATAAGAAATAGAGAGCTGAGAAATTATTGATTGAATATGGAATGCGATTGTGGCACAAGTAGAAACTTGATAACGGAATGATAGTTTCCCACTAAGTTCTGGTTTCAACATAAGTAGGCGTCGCAGCGAACCTGAGGTGGAAGGTAATGGCCCCGCAGACATCGCTGCGACATAACTGTGACATCGAGAAGAAAATGCAGTTTGAACTCAGAAGCCACGTGTGTAGTATCTAAAAAGCACTGGAACAGATGACTTTACCCAGGTCAACGGTTGCAGGGTTTTCAACTCATTACGATTCACTGTACCTAGTAACTCTAACACCGTGTGAAGATTTTAGGATGAAAGAAATGATTTGCTTAAATCTCGTTACACCCATTGCTCACACATCGTGTTTTGTAATGTCCCAGGTTTTGACTTGATTACATGATTGCACACGTAGTATACAAGACATTTTCTATTTATAAGCTTTTGTAGCAGACACAGATATACACCTTTGATATGTGGCCTTTTAAATTATAATTACTTTCTGTATATCTACTGATATTCCCTGATGGCTAACTTAGTCATATTCTATACTAACGTGATCTTTCACACTAACCACATGTGCTCGATATATGTACTTAACATAAATAAAGAGCACTAAATATTCAGTATTGCCTTAAATAGAATTAATTTAACTCGAAGTAATTACTAGCAACATTTGTCAGGATTATGTGCAAATGGACAGCGGAATCAAACATGGGTGAGAAAAGACGTGTTTCCAATAATATCAACTAAAATCAAACATAAAAACACTTACTCAGTATTTACCATGTACTTTACGGTTATTATTTCATATACTTCAACTTAACCAGAGAACACAGTCATTTTTAACAGTAATTACAGATGGCAGAACTGAGGCTTAAGTACAGTGCAAAGAATAAACGGAGAAATGGATTTTTCATGGAGATATGAATATAGTTTTAGGGTTTATTAGCTTCTTATATCTTAATTTAATCAAGTTTCTATGCATACTCATACAAACACATATGACACATTATATAAACAAGTAATTCTAAAATTACTTATTGACAAAGACAATTGGTTACAAGAGTTGTTTCCCAGGCAACAATACTAATTCAATTGCTACCACAATGCGATTAATAACAATACTATTAAACAGCACTAATAAAACCTATTGCAAGAGAAATATTATCATTTTAAGGGCATAAGAGTCACAGCTATAAAGCACAGCTCGAAATCAGAGAGCTATAGTAACACTTAAATGATGAAGAGCATGCTTATAAATACTACGTTATTTTACCACACACTTCCGTTCTTAGTGGCGGTATGTCCTTTAGATCCAGTAGCTCGCGTTTCCTCGCATTGGAACCCCTGGGAAAGACTATTAACTTGAAATTGATACGTTTACAACTACTTCATTTAGTTGCTGAGTAATGACACTAGACTTTCTAAGTTATTTGCTTGCTTAAGCAAGAAACTAACCAATTAACAAGCAAGGGCATTGTAATAAACGAACACTTCATAAGGGTTCCATGGGGGGAAAAAAAAGCTTATTTCTTTCTATTTAATGCTATCACTATGCTGTGTGACCTAAAATATTAAAGCTTTTGTTTTTAAAGGGGAAATAAGGACTTCTTATATAGTTTCCATGAAAAGTAGGATGCACCATAAACACTAATGAGAAAAGCTGTCAGGCGGTGATTTTTTTCCTTGTTCTGTTCTTTGCAACCTGTGGCCAGACCAGGCGGCAGGGTAACTGCCGGTCCTGTTATTTTCCTCACGCGTGTGCAGGGGCACATGCAGTACGTCCACAGACCCAGCCTTGAGCGCTTCCCCCGGCGGTTTGCTGATCCCCTAGGAGAGGGTTCTGTGCTTATCTGATCAGATTCACCCCACTTTTCAAAGTGTTTAATTTACTTCTTATAATTACATGGATTTCTGTTCATTTCAGTAACAGACATGAAATGAGATCATTTTATAATCTCTTTCAATTTTCCCAGGCTATAATAACATACCTATGGCCAATGCAAGATAAATTATGTTAAAAATAAAATTAAGTCAACATTCCAGAGAGATGTTTTATGTCTGTATTTCTTTATTAAAATTATCTTGAGAATGGTAAGTGTGTCCCTCCTTTAAACTGGTGGCTTAGGGTCAGGCTAACATAGGGAGGGAATCCTCTAGTTTATAAAAGGTAGAAGCATAAAAAAACCCTTGTATACTTTTCTGATGAGCAGGAATGCGATATTTCTAGCACAGTTTAAGGGTTTTAACAAGCTGTGCTAAAGTCGCTAATGCCTTGCTGGTCACACAGGAGCGCCCCCCCCCCCCCCCCCCCCCCCCCCCCCCCGCGGTGAACTTGGCAACCTGACAACCTGTTGCTGGAACGCCGTAATGAAGTTGGTGATAAATCTGCTCGGCCTTCCTTTTCTGCAGTGTCAATAGGAGTCAACGATCTGACTTCACAGGTCAGATAAATTTACCTTCATTTATAGCTTCTGAGCTTTACAGCACTCTGTAGAGTTATCGAAATAACTCAGTGACAGTTTTCAAATTGCTTCCAGTGCATTCAGGAAAGAGGAAAACGGACTAACCTGAGCAATGTTTATATACAATTTATTGCTGAATTAAGTTCCATAATGTGGCAAAGGCAATGATGTAGTACGTAATAATATTATTTATCTCGGTCACCCTAAGAGCCGTTATAAATGCACTGCAATTCTTTCAAACAAAAGGCTACGCAGCAGGGAAGGCTAGAAACCGAGCAGGCGAGCCCCCTCCAGCCGACAACTTCATAGCAGTTTCGAAAGTAATGATTCTCACTCTGTTTCGCGCCACACATTCTCTGACCTTAAAGCAAATGAATAAACACTGAACCAAAATAGAATAATGACCACCAACTCTTAGTTTTATCGCAACATTTATATAGATTTCAAGGGCAATTAAATGGTATGAAGATAGTCTGTCTGTGAAATAATTCTCGCATCAAGGCCAGCCTGCCCCCTGCACCCCGGGGAGCTCGGGTCACTGCCAGACTCCGAACCACCGGGACTGGTACTGTGATAGCTACGCGACTCGGCAGGCAAAGGTTCCTGCTGCCTCCCACATGTCCATTAATCATGCTCCTGTGCTCCGTCGGCCGCGGCTGCCCATCTCATCTTTGTTTCATTCATTGCTCCAGGATTTTCAAACACTAACCTGCCCCCATTTCTCCTCAGAGAGACCAATGCCGGGGCGTTAACAAGTGATGATAGCAGCACATGCTGTCCGTTTCAGATATCAGTGTTTTAAAATAAATCAAAGGAATACATATTCTGGTTATCTATTTCTTTGTGACAAATCATTTCCAAAGTAAGCAGTTTTAAATAATGACAGTTATTATTATCACTACTTTGTGTTTAAGTCTCACAGTATCTGTGGGTCAGGAATTCAGACGCGACTGGACTGCGCAGTTCTGGTCCAGGGACGCACACGTGGCCGTTCTTTTTAATGATTCTGGGCTTCTTCGTGGGGAGTAGGTCGGGTATTTTGTGGCTTTCATTATACTGACTGTCCACCATGTTATATTCAATTATTTTTGGTAAATGTTAATTATTACATAATGAAAAATAAACCCATAGGAGCATTGACTAATTGCCACTTAGAAATTTTTATTCTCTTTTTCCATTTTGCCCCCTGGAAAAGCTACCTCCAAACACATAAACTTTCATTTATATTTTCCATGGTTCATGAGGATATCATTACTTCTATCAATATATTAAAAGTGAGACTTGCCTTGATGCACATAAGAACAATTTGTGGAAATGATTTGGAATACGGAGCCTTTTTCTTCTGACTTACAAATGTAATTCACTGGAAAATTATAAAATCTCTACATGAAATCTCATCAGTCTTCTCACGTATTTTTCTAATGAGCTGCAAACCAAGGCCATGCATACCCCACATACCTGCAGTTCATAATCATAATCATTCAAAGCCCCAAAATGTTACATTAGAGAGTCAAACAATGAACTGGAAAGGCCTTTGAACATTTTGAATGTTTCAATTAAATTGTTTCAAAAGCAACTGGAATAAATATCCTTATGTGGATCCATTAAGTGGTTTTACAGTGCTCAATTGTCCTCCAAATGTTTCATTTGTCACCTGCGCTTGGGCGGCCTAAGGGGCTGCATGTGGAGCTATGTTTGGAAGCTTTAAATGGGTCCATTAGAAAGAATTCACAAAAGGTGACTTTAGACTGCCTACGAGGGTGCCTTGTGCTCTTTGGTACTTCATAAAATAACATTTATTTTGTGAATATTAATCATTTTCTTCTGAAAAGAAATAATTGATTTCTTTATTTTGGTTCTGCCACCTTCTGATTGCAGCCTTTTACAAATTTAATTATTTAAGACATCTCAAATTCCCCACGTGAAGATTTCTATTCAAAAAACATTTAGTCCTATTTCAAGGAAACTTCTTCAATAGAAAATCCTCTTTTGAGCAACTAAGTTATTGGTAATTAACCTGTAAATAATTTAGGGCTGGTAAACATTCCTTTCTCAGAAATATAAAATCTCCAACACATAACTCAGATGATTCTTAGTCATGAAATATCTTACTAAGAAAGCTCTGTTTTAAATTATTTTCAGAAACCCAGATGCTTAAGGTATTAATTATATTTAAATACACAGCATGTACTAAAGTCACTTGAACCTTTTGCATCTGCCCACAGTTGCGTAACAGGAAGAGGGTTTATTCTCAACCTAAAACAACAAAGAAAGCAAACGAAAATGTATGAAACGGCAGTTCAAAAAAAATCATTAAAAAAGTTACAGGGGTAGCGATACTAAGACGTGGACAAGAAACAACTTTAAGAATTCACTATGCTCTGCTTTGGTTCCCTTGCTCTTTTAGAAACTGCTCAAGTTTAATGCCCAGCTTCACCCAGAAATAGTCATAAAATCCTAAGTTATTCAAAAGTTCTGTGATTGAATTCCATACATGGAAAATGATGACGAGGATACCAGTACCCGATGAATAACATTTTGTGGAGATTAAATGGGTTCATGCACACTTGAATTGCAAGAGATTGAAATCCTAAGATTTTGCATGAAAAGATTTTTGTGTTTGCCTTTTTGTGGCTTATGGGATACAGCCAGCCCTGTCTGTATAGGAGTTATAGGCTGATGAAATCACTACCTGTGTGGGAAAGCATTTTGCACTGCAGAATGTTTTCTTAAGCATTCAGTTTCTGAAGATTGCTTTGGAAATACTTTTCCACTATTCATAAAATCAGTTGAAGTGGATTTTCATCTAGAAGGCCACACGCAGCCGCGTGAGTAAGGAATCACTCTAACAACGTTCCTGAAGGGAGGTGGGCAAAGAAACAGGTTCCGTGTTCTGAATAGAGGTTGGGTTTTTTGCCAATTTGTTCGATATGGTTTAAATACTTCCTGTGTCATTCACTTTTTTGATGTCCATGTGACATTTCTAAATTACATTTGATATTTCCAGAAAGTAAACTTTAATTAAGCAAGGTATGTTTGTTAGCATCTGTAGTGTTAGAAAAACCTACATAAACAACCTGCAAATTATCATCAGTGTTAAAACTGGGCTTTTATCATCAGTGTTAAAAATTATCATCATTGTTAAAAATCTTAACTTCGTGTTTTTGAGATTTAACAGCATTATAAAGGCCGTATTTGCATTTCTAGCTCAGCAAATACCCTTTTCTTTATTCTGCTCCCTCTCGCAGGGTTAGTGGCTAGAGGCCTCAGCTAAGGAAAAAACAAAATTCACTGTACGTTCTGGACACGCTATAAACCTTCCCCTTTTTTTCCAGTTTGAAGACAATAAATCATTTCCCCAACATTGGTTGTATGTAAACACCTTTATTCTATGTAAAATCACTTTTTTCCAAGCCCAAGACATAAAAATAACTACTTTCAATTCCAGATGACCACCGACATCCATAAATTTAGACCTCTAGTGAGTCTTGATCCAGCATGAGAGACTGCTTTCCTATTTAGTTCATTTGTAAGTGACGACTTATGTTTAAGTCATACTTGCATCTATAATCCGGAATCCAAAAGTAACCTGTTCCAGGCCTTGAATTCCTGAAAGTGGTCTGAAAGGAAGTGCAAAGCAAGGCATTTGTAGGAAATCAGAAAGTCTTCCCGTCATGTTTGCCAATGCATTGTCCCCCTGGAAGCAATGAAATGATAAATCTTAAAAGTGATTTAATCTGCAAGCATCGGATCAATAACGGAGCAGGCTGACCCTCTGAGTTGTCCAAACTGTGAGAAAATCACACTTAAAATGAATAACAGAAAGCATCTACAGGGAACATTGGCAAAAACTTTCTTTAAATGTACTTTGCTGGTGAGCCTGTAAAATTGCTCCAATGAGGAGATCATTAATTTCTAGCCAGTAAACTGTTATAAAGGTGTATGGATGTTCACGTGCAGATCGGCACTAAGTACACGGGTGTGTTTCTAAAACATTCATAACAGCTAATATCTGATCTTAGAATGACTACAGAAAGGGTCTTAGTGAATTCGTTTGTGGTTATTATATTACAGTTACAGGGAACTGTCATCGAACTGTGTCACAATTATATTGTGTAATGACAATTAGATGAAAAATAATTTAATAGATTCTTATACTATTTCTCCTATGCAGGGAGGGTCCATTTCCCAATGAAATTGTAAAGAGCATGCACACACAAAATTATTTGGAAACCAAGTGTCATAATCAGACTGAATCCTTTTTGCAAGATTTAGTAGTAAACATTTATGAAAGCAAACCTTAAGTATGCCATGATTCTGAAAATAAATATTAAGAAAAGCTTATTTTACATACAAGAAAAATATTTCCAAATCCTTTAATCAATTCATTTTTTATTGAATTTGTAACTATCTTGATTTTGTAATTATCAACGTCTAATTTCTGGCAATGTTTGAAAACTTTTCCATTAGAATTTAAAAATGTAATTCTTTTAAAAATAAGTTTTTATTTTTCAATTACAGTTCATATTCAACATTATATTAGTTTCAGGTGTTGAACAACATAGTGGTTAGACATTTACATCACTTACAAAGTGCTCCCCCCGGTATTTCCAGCGCCCACGTGGCCCCTGCGTAGCTATCGCGACATTACTGAGCGCGGTCCCTGTGCGGGACTTGCCGTCCCGTGAGTCGACTCAACGGAGACGACTGTTTCAGGGCGGTGAACAACCCCAGTGGGGATTCATGGGTTTTTCGTTCAAGCAAAGCATCTGTAGCTCGTTTTACACATCGAGATTTATAATCCTTTCGACTCTGCAATTGTAGAATATTCAGTCACAATGTTATTTCTACTTTCCAATCCTCCCCTCCGATAAATATCAGTGAAACCGGCACAGACCTAAGATCCAATAGTCTTATCTGACTGTTTTCTGAGGAAGTAAGGCTTTGTATTAAAAAATTTTAAAGTGACACATACAATGATATGTTTAAGTGAATCATAGGCATGTGTAATAGACTACAATCAACAGTGTGTGTCTGTACTTCTTACAAAACAAATATATATTCAAAAATTATATTTGATCTGTTTACTTGATGTTTAATATTTCATTCTAGTTTAGATGCCTCTTAGTCCATTCTTGTCATGGCAGCCGGAGATATGTAGTTACTACATGAATTCAGTGCTACACCATAGTTCTTAATATGCCTCTTTCTAGAGATATTCAAACCCTAAAGAAGAGGGCAGTATATTTTTCTGCTACAAAATGATTTCTGTAGCTCCATTAAGATATGATGTTTTTCTAATTGATTTTATTCTAATTTTATGTTACTTAGGAGTAAGAAGAACTAGATTTTAATGAATCACTTTCAACTTACTCACTTGAATCATCTTCTTATATACGAGTGTTCTGTGCTGAAATCATTTTTATCTCTAGATATGCTAAACTTGTCTTTCACGTTCTTCATTACTGTACATATCAAATTACCTATCTTTATAAAATAGGTACTTCAAGCATTTGCATATTGGAGTGCGTATGCCCAAGCCCAGCCACAAACCACGTCACATTAATCAATGACCGTGTAAACAACTTCTTCATGTACAAGTAGCCCATTAAGTAATTGAAGACATTACAGAAAATTAGATGTTATTACACATTCACATAGTTGCACTTAATGAAATGTTGGATGTTAAACATGATATTAATAGTTAATAAAGATGGTTTTTCCCCCCTGCAAGATGCTTTTAAAGTCTTCTAATGTAACAAAATTCTGCCAGTCAGAAGGCAAAGGATAAAAGAACAGTTTGAAAAAACTAAAGGGCACTTGGAACCGTAGTCTAAACCCTGAGAGGCTTCTGGGTAGAAATGGATCCGAAGCTGTGGAAGGTGTTTGCTCGCAGCTGGGGTCCGATCTGCGTCCTCTCTTTGCATGGCCATAGAAGAAAAACCTTTACCATTTATGCTCGTTATCGGTATTCTAGTATAGACACCGCCCATTTCACAGAAATATTTGAATCTATAATTGGGCTGTAAATCAAAGGTTATATTTTTCTGAATTCCTTCCAGTGGCGTGGTCTTAGGGCTCAGTGCTATCCTTGAAGACAAACATCTTAGGTTATGGTCACAGGGAGGGATTTTACACCTGAGCCTGAGAGATTTGAAGAGGGAACAATGGCAGACGTCAGTGAGCCTTTTAATGAGCGTAATTAATAGTTTCCTTTCTCCCCCACTAAACTCTCCTGTGGACAGCAAAGAGGTTGCTGACGTCACGCTGCCCTTTCACTTCTGCCTCTAATGGGGAAGCCGTGGGTTACCAGGAAGCGGTGATTCATCCCCTGGCTTGTTCACAAAACCAAAGAAATAAGAAATTAACGTACCAAAATAAATGTTAACTATTTCAAACCCAAGACTCTGCTAACGTAGAAAATAAGACAAGTAAGATTCTCATTCTGGTCTGTTTGACTCCACTAGTCATGTCTGAAATGTTTTAACTCAAGACACCCCCGATGAGTGCTATTGGCGTTTTAACAGTTCTCAAACTCTCCTGCAGAGTTGCTCTCCTACGATGAACCATTTATTTTAAAAAGATCTCTAAGCATCTGACATATATATGTGGAGATTAGTTCATAACTGAAACTCAGTGCACGTGGCTATAGCTGGTACAGCTCATGGGATCTCAACATGGTAACTTTTTGTGAAATGAACTTTATTTTACATTTTCACTGCCTGACCTTTCTTACATGATTCTCTGCTTTGCTTTTTCCATAGCATTTGCCACTATCTATACTGTTCGCCTATATCTACATCGGTATTGATTAGAGATAAAGATACGTATCCACATTCATTACGTGTCTCCCTCCAGTGGACAGTTAATTCCATCAGGCCAAATATTTCGGTTTGGTTTGGTTTTGTTCTGAACTGATATAGCCTCACTGCATAAAACAGTTTAACACACAGTAGATGTTGAATAAACTTTTGTCAACTAAATATGAATGATTTTTAATAGATTTTAGTTAATGATTCAGTTAGCTAGATAAGGCAATTTAACAATTGACTCGAAGTAAATTACATAATAATTAAAACCACGCCCGATCCTGCCTGACATATATAATTTATGTGCTTATATAATGATTTTGTTAACGTCTCTAAGCATTTGCTATCCCTTTCCTTCAGAAAAAATTGGGCTGTACATACATTCCTATAGATTTGTATCTCCAACTGGAGTAGAAACGAAGCAGAATAGTGTATCAGTGTGTGTACAAATTGTAGACCCGTGACCATTGATTCTGCTGCCACATTTATTTTTGTGCTATTGTGTGTCAAACACATTATTCCACCCATACCATCCATTATTGTCTTCTTTTGTCATGAAATATTTGCGCGCTGATAGACAACAAAAATTGGCATGTTTCTGTCCGTTTTCTATTTTGCTGCTGGCAGCTTTTAAACCTAAATCAACTACTTTGCAATTCAAAGGTAGGAAAGAACTTGTGAGTTGATTTCCAACTTCCAAGCCACCTCTGTTCAGCCCAATGGGTACTTGCTGTGCTTCAACACCTGAACAGACAATATCCCTAATCAGGTCTAGTGTTTCAAGAACTAAAATCACCTCTGTGTTTACAGGACTCACCGCATTTCAACCAGCCTTTCAATTGCATTCCACCCTGCAAAGCTCTTCTTGTGTTGGTCCACAAACAAATAATATCAAGTTCCCTTCCCTTCAAAACAAACTGCCAAAGAACTCCGACTGAGTTCAAATAAGAGATCACCTCGTTTAACTTCATGGAAACTAATGGTATTCAGTTGTAGTGAAAAATATTTTGTATCACGTAAATCTGTGAAGTCCAGTTGATAGCAAGTTTTCCTCCATTTCTGTAACTATCTTGAAAATTCAAACTGAGTAATTTTCTAAGATTTATAATTAGGCCATGCATGATTTCCTAAATGCTATTGATGTTATTTATATTGTAGCACTGATTTTGTAGTACTAAAATGAAGTACTGTTACAGAACAGAGCTGGGGTGGTAAATGATGTACTGTTACCAAAAGGACCCCCTTTTGTGGTCCTGGGGTCCCCCTCCACCCCGTACTAGGTTCGTTTTGCTTGCTGCCAAAGGAAAGACATCTCTCAATGCCAGAGACTGGTGAAAAGGAAAGGAATTATTTACTTACAAGTTATACAGGCTTGGAGTAATGACTTAATGTCTCCTTTAAAATACTAAAGTTCTTTGGAATACCCGTTCTCTAGAATACCCACAAATGCACACAGTCCTTCCTTCTCCCCCTGCCCAGTCCTGGATACCGTATCTCAGGGAGAGCAGTAGAAGTCCGTGATTCAGGCAGCCCCTCAGTTCCAGCACCATCCGCTGTGTTGCCACCGTGACCTCCAGTTAATCCAAAACCATGTGGCCCCTTCTCATGGCCCACCAGCAAGAGTCCTTTCCCCCTTTTCTTCCAGGCAAGGTCTCTCCTGCTTCCTAGGCCACGTGGCAAAGGAAGCCACACAAAGCCACGTGGTCCTCTCTCCGTCTCTCAGGCCGAGGGGTCCCCACTCCTCCAAAGCCTTGTGGTCCAGACCCTCCCGCAGCGTCTCTCCTGCGTTCTTCCGAACTGCTAAGGGAGAGCTCGGCATCGCTGCCACATCTTGCTTCCCAGCTTCCTAAGCTGCGTGCTAGAGGGAGCCCCAAAGCGGGCGGGGGGGGGGGGTTGGTTCTCCAGGAGTCCTATCCCCCCAGTTCAGACTGGTGGGGGTGAGGACATCCCATACATATTGTCCTAATATTTCCTGGACACCTTGAGTTCTGGACCCCATTATAAATCCCTATTTGGGGCTCCCCCTTTGGGCTGCACTCTGTTACAGTACTTCACATTCTGCCACTCAGTGACCGAACAACACATGCCTGTTTACTACAAGAATCAGGAGTCACAGTGGCGTGGGCTGAAAGGTTTCCCATAGTTCCTTCCTTCATAGTCTGCGCTGCGATTCCCCTCCATCTGGGCAGCGCTGACTGAGGAGAGAGGTCATGGCCCCTGACACATTCACTGTTGACTTAATCTGAGCAGCATTTATATGGAAACTTCTGTTATTTTCAAACAGTGGGAAAACTGGGGGGGAGTAACTCCGTCTAACTACCTGGCCGGCGCTTCGGCTGGGGGCAGTTATTTCCAGTTGTTCTCCAGTGGACCGAGTCATTTCATTATCCTCCAGATTTTCTGCTTTACATAGTAAAAGCCCTGATTGTGAAGGTGCAGTATGTTGTTGGCACACTCCACTGATGGACCTCACGCCTTAAAGTAGTTGGGGCTGGCGCCTACACGTAACCTGTTCCTGTGAATGTCATGGGATTGCAGAGAGGAAAAGGACATGCCACAGCGACCCCAGCCTTCCATTTGACACATGAGAAAAGTGATGTCCGTGAACCAGAGCTGCAACTGGAATGCGGGTGTCTCACCCCACCATTGGGGGCGCTTTCTGCTCTGTGACAGCCACTCCATTATGACCTATGTCGTGCCGGCGTTACTAGAAAAAAGGATTGGTGTAGGAGTTTTGCATCCCTAAGACGAGTGTTGTTGACACAGTCAAAGAGAAAGCAAAGTGTTTGAAGTTAGCTGAATTTATGAGAAAGGAAAACCATCAAAAATGAGTAACGGGGGAAAAAGGAATTCAGCTTGGTAGTTTTGAAAGCCTGGACAAAGCCGAGGGCATCAGTAAAATAATGCCAGTGGTCATCAGTGGGAACAGTCGCAGAGGCATGGAAAGAAATAGTTCCTATTTATGCTCATCTGTAATAAGAGTCCTAATCAATTACTAATTTTTTGTTGATTTCACTTTTTAAAAGGATTCTTGTAATCTTTATCTCCCTTGACATCTGATGAAATGTAGGCTGATTACTTTTCAGAAAAAGAAAGAGTTGTTGATGGAGAATCTCTTCTATTAAAAATAACGCCAAAACAAAACAAACAAAAACCCTCTTTACTGAATCTAAAGGCCACAGATAAGATACACCATCAAGTTTTATTAGCATGATATTTTATTAAAACATGACCTTGTGAATGGCTTCCTCATTTATTAACTGTAATTGAAATTATCATTGTAAATTTCTAAAGATCTTGCATTTTTTGCAAATATCCTATAATCTAATATAGATATTCCATGTTCTATATCTGGCTCTATATGTAGGACACGGGGGGTAGATGGTGACTGTAGATCCGTATTGCTGTGTTGTTGGAACCTTCGCGACTGATCGCTGCCATCAGACTACTGATCTGCGCAGTCTCGCAAATCTCCGTATTATTACTGTGAATTCAGAAAACATGGCAGTGTTGCCTTGGGTATACCCCCGTGTCGCTACGTCAGTGGCTCCCTACTTCGGCTAGCCCGGCGATTGGGCCACAGAAGGCTCCTGTTGCCTCTTGTCTAGAATACCCGGATGCTGCTCCAGGCAAGCGCTGCAGCTTGCACTCCCTAGGAGACAATCTGGAGACCAAAGCAAGAGGTGTAGCATTTTTCTTGGCTCCTTTGAGGTTTTGAGGCGCTATGAGTTCATTTATTTTATTCACAGACTGACCTTCACCAGCAAAGAAACCAATTTATGTTGCTTTATGAAAAGGAGCATTAACGTTAAAAAGTTTCATGTCTCTAAAAATGTGGTATATAATTACCTAATATTGAATTACTTAAAGCAGGAAAAAAATACCAAATATAACTCTAATGTATCTGACTATATGTCATATAAATTCCATTAAGTTAACTATGTAGCCTAAGCTTACAATTATTAAGTGATTCACTTTTCAAAATATTTCCCGTGTACTTAGAGTATAATTTAGGAGAGAATCACCTTGTAATAATAAAATTACAACTCCATATACTTGCCTCCAATGCAGAAAACACATAAAGGCGGCAGGAAGATAATAGCATGAGTGAAAGTAGAAACAAGTCTGATCAGAAGGGGTGCCTGTAATAAATGAGATACTGACATCTGTGTACGGTGAACAGTCTGTGAAGTAGCTTAAACTAAGTGTCTTTCCACCCTAACACAGCAATGTAGCCTGAACTGTTAAGAATGTGCGTTAGAGGCCCGGCTGGTGTAGCTCAGTGGATTGAGCACGGGCTGGGAACCAGAGGGTCCCGGTTCAATTCCCAGTGGGGGCACATGCCTGGGTTGCAAGCCAGGTCCCCAGTGAGGGCCATGTGAGAGGCAACCATACATTGCTCTTTCTCCCTCCCTTCTCCTCTCTCTGAAAATAAATAAATAAAAACTTAAAAAAAAAAA
>PVJI01012157.1:0-52223 GCA_004026765.1 Micronycteris hirsuta | reverse complement strand
AAGGCCGGTCCCTCGCAGTGGCGAGACGAGCTGCCTCCCGCGAGGCCCTGGCACTGGCGCGCGCGGGCCTCCCCCGCCTCCTGGAATAAGCGCTAGCAGCGTTTCCCGCAGAGCGGACTGCGGCCTGGCTCTGGTTTCACTGGGGGGCCCCAAGCTAGCGACTTCCCACCAAGCCAGCCCCTCTCCTGGGGCCATTGCCCCGGCCGCTGAGGCATTCCCGGCCTCCGACCGCTTCCTGGCCTTGAAGACTCCAGCTGTCCCCGCTTTTGCCCCTGCTGGGGGCGGCGGCAGTCCAGGCTCCCTGCACCCAGCTCGTAGCAGCTGTGACCCGCTCTTCTCGCCTCCTCCGAACTCGGCCTAGTCCCTGGCCCGCCAGCTGAGAGGGCTGCTTTCCTGCGTCTCCGACCGACAGATCCGGGCTCCCAGGCGGGGGCGGGGGTGGGGAGCCGCTCTGGGATGCTAAGCACCAAACAAGCCAAGCCTGGGGTTTCAGGCCCCGAAGCCACTAGAGCCTCTCTCCAGGGCTCTCGAGAAAGTCCTCGTGTTTACATGGCAGGGTGGGGGAGGAGAGGGGGGATGCTGTCTGCAAAATCTCCCCTGCTCCCCGAAGCCGCTGGGGCCTAGGGATGGGTGGGGTGCTCAGGCGGGGGCGCGCGGCTTTGCCCGGAACTCAGAGCGAGCTGCGTTGCCGCCACTCGTGGGCAAGCTTCCGGCTCTTCCAGGCACTTCAGCGCCAGGGGCGTCCCCCAAAGGCTGATTTCTCCCTCAGGGGAGGCCAGAGCTGACCCGAACCAGAGATACTGGACACCTAGGGGAGAGGATCACTCCAGGAGAAGACACCGTAGGCTTCGCAGAGGCTGACCGAGACGTGAGACTGGGGCTTGTCCCCGGGTTGCGGTCTTTTGCTGCGATGAGCTTGCACCTGTTTCCCTATCAAGACCCTTCTAACTGGTTCCAGAGATGCTTCCTGCAGCGACAGCATCCCGGCCCGGAGCGGGAGCTGGTGGATCCCTAAAAACCTATTTTGTCTTGGGGTAGACGGATTGAATTTACCTTTCCCCAGGACAGGCAAACAAACCTCACACTAAGCTGTCTCTTTCTAGATGGCGAGAAGAATGCCTTTGATAGAAACTCCGTCCACTGCAAGGGTTATGAGGCTGAGAGTAGCTGGGCCCATTGAGTGTGACTGTCAGGGGTCAGCTCTGGGCTGGGATACGGTGCTGATGGCAGCCACCCTGGACAGTTGCAGGGCACTGCCCATCTCGTCCCTGCCCAGGCTTGCGCGGGGCACAGGGCAGATGGATGAGAAGCTCCCCCACCCCACCCCCATGGAATTGGGACCTTAGAGCCAATCCTCTCCCTGGCCTCGGCTGGGTGACCTGCCCATTTACACACCCTATCCTGAGACCACGGTGGCCCATTCCACCATAAGTGTTCAAACTTCCCGGATTTTTGCTTGTTTTCCAAAAGGAGATATTTCCCAACTGGCACACACCCTAAACCCAACCAGCTTTCCTTTCTGAATCTCTGAATCTCTTCTGGGTATTGGAAACATATGTCAGCAGCCAGAGCCCTTGGGGAGGAAGCCCGCCCGGTTCCCCAGTCCTAAAGCATCACCAGAGAGAGGCCCCCAGGAAGTTGACAAAGGGGACCTGAGTTACAGAACTAGGCCCGAGGCCTGGTGACTCCTCTGACGAGTTACTGGAGGGTGAGGGTGGAGGTCAGGAAGAGAAGTGGAGATTCAATGAAATAAAAAGAAGAGAGGAAGTAGTGAAGGGCAGAGGCAAGAAAGAAAAAAAGTTGAAATTCTAGACAAGAAGTGAGCACATGGTAAATATGAATCAATCCCCCACACTCAAACACTTCCAGGCCTAGGAAAAAAGTGCTGGGAGGGGCTTGAGTCCGCAGCCCACTCGTCACTTCTCCTCCCCGCTCATCAGGGCGTGACAGGGAAGGGACCACAGCCTGTCTGGGGAATAGGATTTCTCCTGTCCGCCACCACTACTTTCTCCTCCCTCCCCAGGGCAGCCCTGAGACTTCCCCAACAGCCACATCTTGGAACCAAAGAGACCAAGAAATCAGAGATGGAAAGAAACATAAAAGATTTTTATTTATTTATTTTTTTTACCGGGGATAGGGTGGTTGGGAGAGGTGGAGAGTTGGGAACGAGCGGAAGATTCGTTACTACAAAGGGTTAGGCACCCAGAGATGGAAGCCGGTAGAACAAAGAGCAAAAGTCCAGCTTCCAAAGTCTTGATGGGGGCAGGAGGGTGTCCCCAGGCCAGGAGCCGAGTGGGTCACTTCCTGAGGCCAAGATGCCCTGAGGAGTGGGGATCCGTGGCCAGCCTGGGGCGGGGATAGCCATGTCAGAGTAGAAGCAAAACCAGGAGGGACTTCTCCACTTTGGAAGACAGCTTCCCACCAAATTCTAATTGCCAGGAGAGTGGGCCACGGCTTAGGAGTGAAGGATGGCTGCTGCAATCTACAGGGCAGTGGGTTCAGTAACAGGAACTGCTCGTTGGGGGGTGTTGGCTTAGCTGTGCGAGACCACAGTAACTACGTCTGAGGTTTAAAAACACAGAAGCCTGGCTCTGAAAACTGGTCCTTTGATCTAGTTCTCTCCCTTTTTTCCTTTCCTTCCTGGTGGAAGTAGTTTAGCTTTTCTCTTCCTTGTTGTCAACCCCCAGGGCTGCTCGAGGTTTGGTTTCTGCTCAGTTTGGCGGCAGAGGGCCAGGACCCCTCGGCGCGCTCAGGAGCCTCTGAGCCCCAAACGACTCAAATCCGCACCCCGCTGGCCGTCGATGAGTCCGCTCCGCAACCAAAAATGCCATGTAAAGCCAAATCAAAACCAAACAGAAGGTGGGTTTTTAATCAGAAAAGGCATCTTTTTAATTTGTATAATTTATTAGAAGCTTCTTAGGAACTATATTTAAGCCAGATATCTACATAAGTTACAACAGAAAAAGACTTACGTGTCAAATACCAAACTGCCAAGTAATATACACGGATTTGTCAGTGCCCACACAAAATATAATGGGCAGGGGGTGGGAACTGTTTAACAACAAAATGTACAGATTACTAAAAACTAGGCATTTAGTCCAACTTTGACAGCGTTTTACAGCTACAAGTTCACATCAAACATAAAACAGTTTCAGCCGGGGCCGGCAGGCTGAGCCTGGGCAGCCGGAGTTTGCTGGGAGGGGCATTTCCTTTGTGTCACTGGCAAGCGGGTTCTGGAGAAGTGTCCCTCCTCTCCCCAGCCCCGTCTCCCCTTCCAAGAAATCCTGGTATTTACAAGCGAGTCCGCTTTGCTGGCACGGGGTACCCAGAATGAAGTCTGCGATCGGTCGAGTCCAGAGCCGGCACAGATCCCGCTCCAAACTCTGCCCCGTCCGAGCGTGGGAAACCCATCTGAACCACCTAAAAGACCCCCCGAAAGTTGTTCTTATGTCCTTTTCTGCTTAAAGGCTCTTTAAAGAATTGGATTCACTTAGTTGTTTTTATTTTCTTTAAAAAAAAAATCCCACACATTTTAGAAGAAAAAAGAAAAAGGAAAGACGTCCAGCAGTTTGGCCTGTGTGTTTTTTCCCTTGGTCTACACCGGACAGGGTCTTAAGAAAAAGCCGAAGCGCTTGGAGGGCCGGGTGGCCGACGCGTGTGGCGGGCCGGAGGGGAAGCGACGAGGCAGTGTGCTGGGCAAGCGGCCGCCCGGCGTCCTCTCACCAGGTCCGGCCGTATAGCAAGGTGGAGCAGGACATGGTGCCGTAGTCCGAGCCCGAGGAGTTCAGGTGGGACAGGCTGGAGACCTGGCCCTGCAGCGCCACGGGGCTGGCGGCGTGGTGCGCCAGGTCCGGGGACTGGCCCGCGCTGCCCGGTTGGTGGCCCGGGTGCGCGCCCAGGCCAGGGCCGCCGCTGCCCACCGAGATCGCCGCCGCCGCGGCCTGCGCGGCCTGCGCCTGCTGCTGCGCCTGCTGCTGCGCGTGGCCTTGCAGGCTAGCTGCGCCGGCGGCCGGGGCGCCCGCTTGGCAGGGCTTGCCGTCTTTCACCAGGACCGGCACCGCCACCCGGCGCGGCGACTGCTGCTGCGCCTGCTGCTGCTGCGGGCACCCAGCGCCCCCTCCGCCGCCGCCGCTGTCCTGCTGGAGCTGCTGCTGCGCCGCCTTGTCCTTGGCTTGGCGTTTCATTTTGTAGCGGTGGTTCTGGAACCAGATCTTGACTTGCGTGGGTGTCAGGTGGATCATGCTGGCCAGGTGCTCCCGCTCGGGCGCAGACAGGTATTTCTGTTGCTTGAAGCGTCGCTCCAGCTCGTACACTTGCGCCTGGGAGAAGAGCACCCGGCGCTTCCGGCGCGGCGCGCTGGGCAGCGGGGCCATGTTCTTGCTCACGTCCCCCAGCGAGCCCAGGCCGCCCATGCCGCTCATGTTCATGCCGCTCGCCGGGCCCATGAAGCGGGAGACTGCAAGCGACAAACGCACAGCGTCGGCCGGGGCCAGGCCGGGCCAGGCCACCTCTCCCTTCCGCGCCTTTGGCTGGCCAGGCCGGGCCCCGACGGCGCCCTCCTCACCTAGGCCGCCTCGCCCTGCGAGGCCCAGCTGCGGGGATCTCCCCGGCGGTGCCGTCGAGGGGCTGCGTGGAGAGCTCCCGCCTCAAACCCTGCTACCTCCCTCGGTCTCAATACTCCGCCCAACAAGCACAGTTGCTCCGTTCGTACCCAAACCCTGGCTGGAGTCGCGGGGTTAACGGGCCACGGGTGGCGACCTGGGCCCAGGCCAGGAGGTGGGCTTCCACGGTAAGATTGTAACTTCGGGAGTTTAGGAGACAGAGGTGTTCGGAAGCTGGAGCCCCAGACGCTTCGCCTCTTGCCAGTCAGCCCCAGTGCTGGCACTTGCTTGGCCCATTTAGATCCCGCTCTGGAGCTGCGCGCCCTCCCACCTGATTAGACTGGAGAGAGGCCGGCCCCGGAGCCTGAGTGCGCCCCTGCCTGGCAGCCTCCCGCCCGGCCAGGCCGCATCTCTCTGCGCCCTGCTTTCCCCCGACTCCCGAAGTTGGAAAAGCACCTTCTTCGGCACTGCGAGGTCTCCGGCGCAGAGCAGCGCTGCCGGTTGGCCGCGTCTGGGAGACACCGAATACTAGCGCCTGCCCCCCCAGGTCCCGATACTGTGAGTCTCTTCTGGGACCCCTAAGCCCAGCAGGAAGAAGAATCAATCCCCAGCTCCCGCGCCCGACTCCCTGGCGCCGCTGCCGGGCGCCGACCCTGATGCCCGGCGCACAGCCCGCGGGCGCCGCGCCCCTCGGGCGGCTCTCCCCGCTCCTCCCGCGCGCAGCGCGCAGCCCCGCAGTGGGGCGGCCTCACTTACTGGCGGGGAAGCGCGGGTCTGGGTTGGGGCCGTACCATCCGGGGCCCGAGGCGGTGTTCCGCATGGTGTCCTGGTAGGGAGGCAGCTCGCTCATGTTGCTCAGGTTGCCGTTGCAGTAGCCCCCCACGGCGGAGTGCGAGAGCTGGGGCACCCCCGTGGCTGTCATGTGGTAGGCGGCGGTGACCGCGCCGTGGTGCCCCACGGCGTGCTGCTGCATGGCCGCGGCGGGCGGCGCCGCCTGGCCCTGCCTGTACGCCGCCAGCGGAGCGCCGAGGCCGCCGCCCTCCATGCCCACTTTCTTGTAGCTTTCCTCCAGGGGACTCAAGATGTCAGACACTGAGAACGGAGTCGTGTGCTTTGGACTCATCGACATGATTCGGCGGCGGCTGGAGGAGGAAGGAAGAGGAGGAAAAAAAAGGGAGAGGGGGAAGGCGAAGACTCGCTGCTTTTTTTTTTCTCCCTCTGCCAAATATTCTGGTGTTACCTTAACGCCGATCTTGTTGGATGTACACGTAACCGAGTGGACCGAGTCCGCCTTAATTGGCTCGAGTGGAGGCTCGGGGGCTGCCTCGCGTTTGTTTTAGCCCGGCGCCAGGTTTTAGGCAGCTACCAGAGGCGGGGCGTAAGCGCTAAAGCAACAAGACAATAGAAGCCTACATCTTGCCCGAGATAATTAGCTTACATGCTGATGACAAGGTAAACACCTTTAAGTTTCACTTGTCAGGATTTTTAGGTCTCAAAGAGGGGGAGAGAGAGAGAGAGAGGCAGAGACGCGACCCGAAGCATTTCTCCCCCCCTCCCCCGGACACCCCCACCCCGAGATTTTGTGGGGTGCCAGCGGCGCGTGGGGGAGGGGAGGCGGGGGAGGGAAGGAGGGGGCGCGGGGAGTGGGAGGGCAAGAGGTGGGGTGGGGAGTCGCCGAGGAGGAGGGATGGCGGTGAGAAAGGAAGGTGAACGCTGCTTTGCAACCAACTTTCGGAGTTACAAAGTGAACCACTTTCCAGCTCGGTGGGGCTCCCCGGGGCGAAGACGGGCGTTTAAAGGGAGGGGACTGAGGGCTGGGGCAGGGGTTTCACCTGAGCCTTCCGGGGCTGCTCTTCCCTCCCGCCGCGGCCTCCCAGCCCCGCGCCTTCCCACCGCCTCCGGACCACATCGGGCTTCTCAGCGCCGGGCCCCAGTCGCCGCCAGATGAGCTCGAGAGTCTGGGGACGAACCCTGGGGCCGCACTGTTGGCTGCGTGTCTGTCAGTCTGTCTGCTTCTCCTGCCACCGTCAGAGGGACACCTCTGATCCCCGCCCCCTTTCCCTCTCCCCGGGAGAGGTTCCCAGCCGGCGCCGAGCAGGGGATCCGCTGCCGGCGGGAGGCAGTCCCAGATCCCCGCGTCCTCCTTCCCCCCAGCTCAGGGTCTTCTTGGCGTACCAGGGTCCCCTCCTCCGCATCACGCCACCCCCTCCTTACATTCGGCTCCCCTCCCCACCCCCCACCCCCTACCAAGACAAACACAGCACTGGCAGTTGGAGCTGGGAGGCTGGAGGGGGGTTGACGCGGGGGGCCATCGCTTAAATTGCCCCACCTCGAACAAACCTGGTATCCCCGACCCTCGCCCAGCGCCTGGACGCGCGGGGGTCTGGAGCTGACTTTCCAAGGACATCACAGCCCCAGCACCCGAGCCCAGGGCCACGCTGATTTCCCCTCTGATGCTTCAGGGAGGGCACGGGCCGGGAGCGTCCTGAGTGAACTGAGCCTGAACCCCGGCGGGCCCCGCTGGCCAGGAGGGGGCGAACCCCGAGGCGCGAGCAGCCCGGCGGGCGGGAGGCTGGGCTGAGGCTGTCCTCTGCCCAGAGCTCAGCCATGCAAAAGTGCACTTGCTTCCCCGGGAATAACCAAATATCTTTGTTTAAAGTGGCGGCGTAAATGGCCAGTCGCTTTGTGGCCACGCTGGATATTAGTAGATGAGGATCATTCTGCTTCAATTGGTCGCCTCTCATCCTGCGAGCAAGAAACTGCTTAGGAGGAAGTGGGCTTCCTGTCTGCGCGTTCCCAGGCTTTAAGTGTGAGCCCCGTGCCTTGAGGGTCCTTGGGCACCTGAAGAGGAGGAGCTGCGCTCCCCAGCCCCGCCGAGGCGTCTGCCTCGCTGCTCCGGCCGGCCCGGCCTTCCCGCGGAGCAGACCGTGGAACCTAGCCCTGCGCGGCGCAAATCCTGAGACCCACTCCGATTTTTGCCCTTGGATTTTAAACGTTTTGTTCCTTTGTTTTACGTTCTTTGGCCGTTTTAGGCTCCTCTCTGCCCTAGGGGCTGGGAGGGGAAGTGCTCCCTGGCCAGGCTGGGGCCTCCAAGACACTGCGGGGGCCGGTTAAGGAGGCTTCTCGAATTTGGTTTTTGTTTTCATATTTTCTTTCCCTTCCTTGTAGAGAAGGAACTCCCAATGATGAACAGGCACTTTGAAAGATGTAATTCAGCAGGTTAGGCGCCTTTTCCATGAACAGCAATTGTAGTAGGAAAGTTTTTTTTTTTTTTAATTGGCTTTTTATTTCAATCCTCTCCTTGAGGAGTGCTCTGCACTCCCTCAACACAAAGCCAGCTTCTACACTAACATTCGCTTTCCTCACCCTCTGTGTCCGTTACTGCGGGAAAGGAAGCGCAGGGCACCTCTATCCCTGCTCCGTGGGGCCCCCCTGGCGGCCTCGGAGCCAGCAGCCCTGGGTCTCCACGCCAGAGGCGCGTGTTGGTTGTGCTGGGGAGACCCGCACGAAGCCGGCTCCTTGCCCTTCCTTCCAATGGGGTTTCTGCGGGCGGGGGGCGCTCTTAGGAAGTTCTCAGACCCCATCAGCTGTGCCTTCGTCAATGTCATGGTCTAAGCCTAGGGAACAAGGAAGGAAGGCCAAGTCGGGCTCAAGTGAACGGTCGCTGAGAACGGTCCAAACAACACAGGTCTTATCTGCAGGCGGGACCCCAGCCTCGGGCCTGCGCCGCCGGCAAGGTCTTAATGCCAAGGCGGGGGTGGGTTTCCCAGGTACCGGCCCTTCTTTCTCTTCCTCCCTCTACATTAGCTCATACGATGGGCAAGCCTAAGAAACACCAAGTGCAGAACGTTGAATGTCCCTCCCAATTTCAATGCAATTTAGAAATGGAGGTAATTCTTCACAAGATTTCTGTGAGATTCAAGTAAGATTGGGCAAATAAAAGTGCTTTGGAAGCTTCGAAATTTTTAAGTTCAGTGTCAGCGCTGGAGATTTCTTCTATATTATTACCGTTAGTACCCTCCACCCTTAAGACCTAAACCTGAGCGAAGGGAAGCGTTGGGTGTGTCTTCCGCAGCCCCCGAGCCTCGCCTCCTCGGCCCTGGTCCCCGGGCTGGTCTCCAGTTCCGCGTCAGGCACGCGGCCGGCGCAAGTGGCTGGCAGCTCCCCGCCTCCACCCTCACCCTGGGCTTGCAGCGGGGCCCAGCGCGCGGAGCCGCGCAGCAGGCATTGGGTCTGGGCGCGGAGTACGAGAGCGGATCTCCAAGGAAGGGGGCGGGCGGGCAGGCTACTTACTGCTCCTGCGCCACCCTCTCCCCGAAACCAGATTGTGGGCAACCTTCTCCCCCCTTCACCCACGCCCGCCCCCCGCGGTAGCGCACCAGCACCAAGCCTCTTTGGATTTGGACTGGGTCTCTCTCTCTCTCTCTCTCTCTCACACACACACACACACACACACACACACACACACACACACACACACCCCACTCTACACTTTCCCACATGCGCTGCACTGTCAACAATGAGCCCGAAAACTAGTGTCTTGTGGAGAAAAGGTGGATGTCTATATTTCCGAGCTTGTCCAAGAAAAGTCCAAAGTCCCTGGGAGTCCCTTTCCTGGCCCCAGCACTGCTGGCGGGTGTTCTTTCACCAGCCGCTGGGACTCCTCTTTCCCAGGACTGACCCCGGTCAAACCAGTCATTTCTTCACGGCTGCAGGAGATGCTTGGGAACCCCGAGTCCACCCGCAGGGCTCGCGCATCTTCCTTTACCCCTCAACGAACTCATTTTGGGGCGGGTGGGTGCAGGGGGGCTTCGCCGGGCAGGCCCCAGCTCCGACCTCTCAAGGAGCTTCCCACTCTCGGCTGCAAGCGCGGGTCTCAGCCGGGCCACCAGGCTTTGCGCCCTGCGACCCGTAGGACACCAGGAGGCACAGACCTAGGCCTGGCCAAGGGTGTTCGGCATTGCCATCCCCCTTTGCTAACCACCCGCGTGGCCAAAAGCAACCGCCCTTTTCTCTTTCCCCGGTCACTTCCTTGAGATTTTAGCAGAGCGCTCTCTGCTAAGAAGAGGAAGCTCAGACCTGGTAGGGGATGAGAAGGGAATGGCTGCCCTCAGCCCTGTCTACCCCCACCCCCACATTTTTCTAATTCCCTTCTTAGTCCTTCACACCTCCTCGTGGGCAGCGAGCACCGGTATTTCCCGGCGGTGGTATTTTGCTCCAGGTTTTATCGCAGTTGGTGAATCACTCCGCAAACAATCACTGAGTGCCGGCGGCTCCACGCCGGCGGGACGCTCGGCCTCCTACACGCAGGACGTGGCCCCTGCCCACACTGAGCTTCCAAATCCACAAGTCACCCAAATAATATGGAGTTACTTGGTGACAAGTGTCACTCCAGGATCCAATGAAGATAGAGTTGTAAAGCTTTGTGTGGGTTTCTGCACCATTTCCCAACCTTCAAGCGCTCAGGGCTGGTGGGCAGAGCACTTGGATGGCAGTCAGAAGTCCTGGGATGGGAGCCTGGCTTTGCCACTTTGCGGCTTTGCGGTGCAGCTCTGTGGCCTCCCGCCACACCCCGGAGCCACTCCATCACAGTCAGAATAAACTAGAATGTTCTCTGCCCCCTTCCTCGCGCCAAGACCCTATTTTATTTATCCTCGACGCCCCTAGTGCCTCAAGAAATGTTGCGTTAAGAAAATAAAGCCTCTTAGGCCCTGTTTCCTGAGCTGTAAAAATGGTTATAACATACCCTGTGTTGTGCTAAAGATCCAAGTGTCTAAGGATGAGATCATGTGCGTGAGTTTGTAAATCATAACAATCGATAGCAAACGGAAGGGGTTATTACTTCTAGTTCTGCAACTGGGGTTTAGAGAAACGGCGAGTCCAGGCCTCTAACTCTGCGTGAAGCACTTGGGTCCCTCATCCGCTCCCGGGCCCAGGCTCGTCGACGGCGAGTTTCCCTCAGCCAAGCGCAGGCTCCAGAGCCAGACTGAGCTGGGCTCCCGGGGGCCCTCGAGGCAAAGCAGCCCAGGGAGCAGAAAGCCAGAACGCAACCCGGCGCTGGCGATCGCTGCTCTCCAACATGAGATCCAAGGAAAGGAAACAGTCCTCTGGACAGCGTCGTCCTCCCCCTTAAGGATCTCACAGGACCCCACTGGCCCTTTCCGCAGGCACCGGGACCGAGACGCTCTGAAGGAGCGGAGCGCAGCCCTGGGGTATGCAATAGCGTGGCTTTCTCGAGAAAGCGAGGAAGAGATACCCCTAGACCAGCGCTAAAGTGCGCTCCCTCTAGTGCTCCCCGTCTCGGCTTGACCATCTAGGGTCTTTGAGGGAGACCTTTCTTTTGGGGACCCTCTTCTCAAGTCGTGGCCGCTGGGTAGACCCTGGGGGCGGGAAGGGGGTGGGGCGGCCAGAGGACGCGGACTGCGGCCCCGGTGCAGTTCCCTCTCCGCCCTGGCGTGCTCCGGGGTCGGAACAGGAGGCGGGGGCGTGAACTGGAGGCCAGATTCCTCTTGGAGCAGAGGAGAGGCTCGCCTTGAGGCCTTCAGGATCGAAGAGACCTGTCCTCTGTCAGGCAAACCCTCCGTGAGGTTGACACCTGCGTGGTCTTGAAACCCATCTATTTTCACGTCACACAATTCAAGCCTAGATTCAGCTTGTACCAAGGCAGATGCAGTCAGCATCCCTACCCTCTCCACGAACTCCGGGGGCGCCCCTTGGCGGGAAGAGGTCTGGGTAGGAGCGAATTTCGGGACTGGGTTACAATGCAGAGATTGGGGAACTAAGTCAGTGCTACCAGCACTCTCTGAGATTCGGAGAAACTGAGATAGGGGTGGGAAGTGGGGCACGTGTGCCCGCAGCTGCTCCGAGACCCAGCGAGGCCGCTGCAGGGCACTACAGAGTCCCGCAGCGAATGGGCTTGCTGCTTCCGCCCAGTTCTTCGTGACTGTTTAAATGAAGAGCCCCTAAGAGGGCGAGAGAGGGGATAGTTGTGATTCCATCATACTCTGGACAAATGGGAAGGCCTCATCCTAAGGAGCAAGGATACCCTCGGAGGAGACCCGGGGTGCACGCAGCTCGCAGGAAAGTTTTGCAGCCGCTGCTGAGAGAGAAAGAGGACACAGGTGCTGGAAGGATTCTCAGGACAGCAACGCTGTATTGCCCCGGAATCTGTACAATCTCATTCAACTTCAGACAGCAGAAAACTGCAGTTTTGTTCTACCTTCCACCTCCCATCAAACCGCAGCCCAGCAGTGCGCGCCCATGGGCTTGAGTGTTCGCGTTTCCCGTGGAGTCACCAGCAGCGCTACGGTTACTTCCTCGGCTCCCATCTCCTTTCCAACCGCCCATCCTTCCCCCAGCCCCAGACATTTGGCGGGGGAAAAGTTTCAGGTAGCCGCAGTAGCAGCCCCAGGAACTCTCCGGGACACCTCCGCGGCTCTGGGCTTTCGGAGAAGTGAGTGACTAAGGCTGGCTTCGCCTTAGCGGTGCAGGACGCAGCGTCTGTTTCTGACAGCGGCAGACCGAGGATGTCCGCAGCGCCCTCTTCCGGCCATTAGGAGAACTTCACCCTCAGGGCAGTCCTGGGGAAGCTTTGTTGCTAGATCCTTCCGGCAAGACTGGTCCTGTTGAAACTGGTAATGGTTCATCTCTCACGAATTTGCGCACATAACTATTTACCCGACCATATTTCAGGCTGCCAATCTGTCCACCCAAAGCCATTGCAATATAGGTTATGACTGACTATTGGGATCACCCAGCCTCCCGCACCTATTTGAAAGATCTGGGGTGTAGATCATGGTACCTGCTGTGATACTTAAAGCCCTTCTCTAACGAAACGTTGGCTTGGGCTATCGTTCTGAGATTTCCTCTCCATATCTGATGGCTATTGAACAAATATTTGGTGGCCAGTGAAGTAGCTTGTACTTCCTTCATTTCCAAAGTCTGCAGAAAGCAATGGCTCTACTTGCTTGACACAAGGGGGCTCCGTTTGCTGTTGCAGCGGTAGGTGCACAGTGTCTAAAAAGTGTTGGAGCAAGAATACTTCTGAGACTAGCTACACCAGGACCGGTGCCCTCCAGCCCTCTGATCTCTGGCATCGACTCACCCAGCTGGGCTTTCTCCTCAGTTATCCCCCTCCTGCACTCTTGTCAAGGCTGAATTCTCTCCACTTTCCTCCCTAGATGCCTAAATTGCTCCGCTTTTGTTCTTTTCCACTTAGCCAGAATGTCATTATTCCCACCCCCACGACTAAGTCACACTCTTCTTTTTAAAAGCCCAATTGCCTCCTCTAAAACTAAATGTCTGACACACAGTAGGAGCTCAATATGCAGAATAAATGAATGAAGCTTTATCGCAATTCCCTGATAAATTAATAAGACAATTTTCCCTAATGGAATGATTTTCTAATTTTTTTAAAAAGATTTTTTTTTTTTACTTATTTTTAGACAGAGGGGAAGGGAAGGAAAAAGAGAGGAAGAGAAACATCAGTGTGTGGTTGCCTCTCACGTGGCCCCCCACTGGGGATCAGGCCTGCAAGCAACCCAGGCATATGCCCTGACTGGGAATCAAACCAGCTACCCTTTGGTTCTCAGGCGGGCACTCAATCCACCGAGCCACACCAGCCAGGGCTCCTAATTATTTTATATGTGTTTGTGATTTTAAGATCCTTGGTTTTAAGGGCCATGCCAAACACTTAGATATGTCTGCAGAAATGTGCCCAGTATGCTGCAGCATTTGATATTATTAATCCCCTCTTTTCAAAATTCTCTCATTGGCCTCATAGTTGCCACTCAGTCATGATTCTCCTCCTCTGCCTCCAGCCATTTCTTCTCCATTGTTGGAGGTCTTTCCTCCTCCACTGTATGCCCATGTCCAGCTTCAACTGCCACCCATTGCTGATGGTTCCCAAATATGTTCCTCCAGCTAAGCTCTCTTCAGAGCTTCAGGCCTGTATTTGCCGTTGTTTATCTCCTCCTGTGAATGTCCACCAAATGTAACATGCCCTGCTACCAGCTCATTACTCCACTCCAACTGGCCTCTTATTCCTGATCGAGGTGAGTGACATGAACATTTCCCCCTCCCTACTACCCCACTATCCCTTAGCTTTTGTATTATCTGCTTGGACTGCCATAACAAAATACCATAGACGGGTAGCTTAAGCAATAGAACTTTATTTTCTTACAGGGCTTTATTTTCTGGAAGCTGGGAAATCCAAGATCAAGTTCACACAAGTTTCAGTTTCAGGTGAAGATTCTTCCCGGCTTGCACAAGGCATTTTCTCACGGTGTCCTCACATGATGGAAAAAGATATCTCTCCCTCTTCTTATACGGCCACCGTCTTATTGGCTAGGATCCCACACATATGACCTCATCGAACACATTTAATATTAATTACCAACTAAGTGCCTTATTTTCAGTTATAGTCACATTAGGGGTTAGGGCTTCCACATATGAATTTAGGGGGACAAAATTAGTCTGAAGCAACTCACAAGCCAGATACCTCAACATCAACCTTTTTCTTCACCTCATCCAAACGGCCATAAAGTTGCGTCGGTTCTGGCCTTCGTGCCGCTGTTGTCGTGCCTTTCCTTCTAAATGTACGATGCGCTCTACACATCACAGTTACCTTTTAGTGACATGTAAATGCTGAGGGAAAGTCTTTTCTATTTCGCACATAGTTACTATTGCGGGTGCTCTTCAATAGAGCCATAGTCACTCCTGTTATTATTTTCCTTCTGTCTGAAGAATTTCTTTTAAACATTTCTTGTAGTACAGGGCTGGTGGTGATGAATTCTTTCAGCTTTTGCATATCAAACAACGTCTTTATTTTATCTTTATTTTTCGAAGATATTTTCTTTAGGTAGAGAATTATATGTGGACAGTGCTTTTTTCCCCTGGCAGTATTGTAAAGATGCTGCTCCACTGTCACCTGGCTCCCATTGTCTCCAGGAAGAGCCCAGGTGAGGAGCACGCGGAGGGCTCAGCTCTCCTCCAGCACTCTCCGCAAACTCCCTCCAGCCTCTGACGTGGAAAGTTGGCTTTCACCCCCGTGGTAAGCACAGTTCCAGGGCCCAGCTTCCCGCCTGCCCCAAAGGCACACAAGACTGTCACCTCTCACTGTGTCCTGTGTGAACTGCCACTGATTGCTTCCAGAATAGCAGTCACTGTATTTCTGTGTAGAAATATCAGAGTTAGACAATCTATAACCATTATGTTAAACCTTTCCAGGATGTAATTGCCATTATCATGCCTGTTCTTCTCTTGTTAAAGTCTCTTATAAATCATCCATCAAGATGCATTATTTTGGGAAAGTGAGGAGTAAACTACCATACAAGTTTTCAAAAGGTTACCTTGTGTTTAAGTTGAAGTTGTTCATTGAAATCTTGTCCCCTTTAAAAACAAAGTATTAGGAGAACATAGACTGAATTCCAAACCAGTTGTAATGAGTGCATTTGCCTGGGCTTTCTGAAAACAAAGCTTGCAGAACACACTTAGATAAAGGGAAAGTCCTGGACCATTCCTTCTGACATGTCCCAGGAAATGTTCCAGGCATTTTCACATTCATACTACAAGAGAGGATTACTAATTTCCTAATGTTTATAGACAAGAACACCAAGGCTCAGAAAACTTAGGAAAATTGCTGAAGATAGGAAAACTAGTAAGTAATAGAGCTAAGTTTTGATCATCAGTATGCCGTATTCCAAAACATAAGAGAAGCCATAGCCTAGACAAGTGGGAACTTTTAAGAATTTTCTACCTATCCTCCATTCCATGTTTTAATTTTGTAGGGTTTTTTTTTTTTTCTGACAGTAACATAGTTTGAACATCTACTCACCTGTTTAGAGAATAATCCTTTTGTCTAGCTCAGTAGTTCTTAACTTTAATGTGCATAAGAATACTATATCAAATTATATACACAAAGTTTTGTCACAATTTTATAGGATTTTCTAGGGTAGTTCTGATGTTATTGAATTTTTACCATAAGTATTATCTCATTTAAAATCTAACAACCGAATATTGTGGGACCACACTGTATAGTTCCCACTCTAGTACAATGTTTCTCTGATTTCCAACAAGCAGACTCCAATCCCTTTGGGAAAATAGAGGAACGAGGAACACATAGAGTATAGTCATTGTGTTTGTTGGCCTTTACTTTCACCATTAAAGCAGTATAAATTCTTCTAGAGTATAAATTCTTCTCAGTGAAGATGATTTCTTAAAGAGATAAACTTAAACAAAGAAGTTTATCTGAGAAAGCAGCTCTCAAACTTTAGCGTGCATATAAGTCACCTAAAGAGCTTTGTTTTGAGCGTATATTCTGATTCTGGTAATGGCAAGTAGCTTATCTTAGATTAAGCCTTTCTCAGGTAAAAATAAATTCTGGGGGGGCAGAGGGAAGGAGGAGTTCCAGCCAAGATGGAGGTGTAGATAGATATGCTTTGTTTCCATGCACAACCTAAAGAAGGATAACAACCAATCCAAAAACAAAAAACAACCAGAACTGCCAGAAAATCAAACTGCATGGAAGTCCAACAACTAAGGAGTTAAAGAAGAAACATTTATCCAGGCCGGTAGGAGGGGCAGAGACAGACAGCCAGGGTGGAGAGGATGCTCGGTGAGGCAGCGTCTGGCGGTCTGGAGCAGGCAAGGCAGTGGCTAGCAGACTGGAATATCCTACATTCGCATGTGGATAAGCTGGGAGGAACAACTGGGGAGTGAGACAGGCCACACAACCCAGAGTTCCAGCACAGGAAACTAAAGCCTCAAAACCTCTGACTGTAAAACTTGTGGGGGTTAAGGTGGTGGGAGAAACTCCCAATCTCACAGGAGAGTCCCCTGGAGAGGCCCATGGGTCCTAGAATGCACTCAAGCCCACCCACTTGGGAATCAGCACCTGAAAGGGCACAATCTACTCGTGCGAAGCCAGGGAAGTGACAGAAAGTGGGGCAAGACCCTAGTAAGCTAATAAGCAGCACTGTTCCTTCTCTGGCCCCTCCCCCACATACAGCATCACAAGCAGTGGATGTGGGTTGCCTCACCCTTGAGAATGCCTAAGGATCTGCCCCTTACAACATAGCAGGGGTGCCAAGATAAATAAATATGGCCCAAATGAAAGAACAGATCAAAACTTCAGAAAAAGAACTAGGAGATAGACAACCTGTCAGAGGCAGAGTTCAAAACACTGGTAATCAAGATGCTCACAGAAATTATTGAGTATGGTCTTAAAATAAAGGACGAAATGAATGCTATACAAAGTGAACTAAAGAAAAATATACAGGGAACCAACAGTGAAGGGAAGGAAACTGGGACTCAAATCAATGATTGGGAATAAAAGGAAGAAATAAACATCCAACCAGAATGGAATGAAGAAACAGGAATTCAAAATAATGAGGAGAGGCTGAGGAACCCCTGGGACAACTTTAAATGTTCCAACATCCAAATAATAGGAATGCCAAAAGGAGAAGAGGAAGAGCAAGAAATTGAAAAATGATTTGAACAAATAATGAAGGAAAACTTCCCCAATCTGACAAAGGAAATAAACTTCCAGGAAGTCCAGGAAGCTCAGAGAGTCCCAAAGAAGTTGGACCCAAGAAGAAACACACCAAGGTGCATCATAATTAAATTACCCAAGATTAAAGAGAAGGAGAGAATCTTAAAAGCAGCAAGAGGAAAGGGAAGAGTTACCTCCAAAAGAGTTCCCATAAGACTGTCCATCGATTTCTTCAAAGAAACCTTACAGGCAAGAAGGGGCTGCAAAGAAGTATTTCAATTCATGAAAGGCAAGGACCTATATCCAAGATTATTCTATCTAACAAAGTTACCATTTTAAATGGAAGGGCAGATAAAGTGCTTCCAAGATAAGGTCAAGTTAAAGGAGTTCATCATCACCAAACCCTTATATGAAATGTTAAAGGGACTTACCTAAAAAAAAAGAAGATAATAACTATGAACAGTAAAATGACAACAAACTCACCACTATCAACAACTGAACATAAGCCCTGGCTGGTGTAGCTTGGTGGTTGAATGCCAGCCTGTGAATCAAGGGTTGCTGATTCGATTCCCAGTCTAGGGCACATGCCTGGGTTGCAGGCCAGGTCCCCAGTAGGGGGCGCGTGTGAGGCAACCACACATTGATGTTTCCCTCTCCCCTTTCCCTTCTCTCTAAAAATAAATAATAAATAAAATCTTTTAAATAATTAAATATTGAAAAAAACAAAAACCCACAACTGAACATAAAAAACAAAAACTAAGCAAACAAGCCCTGGCTGGTGTAGCTCAGTGGATTGAGCGCGGGCTGGGACCCGGAGGGTTCCGGTTCGATTCCCCATCGGGGCACATGCCTGGGTTGCGGGCCGGGTCCATGGTGAGGGCCTTGTGAGGGGCAACCATACATTGCTGTTTCTCTCCCTCTCTGTCTCCCTTCCTTCCCCTCTCTCTAAAAATAAATAAATAAAATCTTTAAAAAAAAAACAACTAAGCAAACAACTGGAACAGGAACAGAATCACAGAAATGGAGATCATATTGGAGGATTATCAGAGGGGAGGGTGAGAGGGGAGAATAGGGGGGAAGGTACAGGGAATAAGAAGCATAATTGGCAGGCACAAAATAGACAGGGGGAGGTTAAGAATAGTATGGGAAGTGGAGAATCTAAAGAACTTATGTGTATGACCCATGGAGATGAAATAAGGTGGGGGCAATGCTGGAGGAAGGGGGGTGGAGGGGGAGAAAGGGGAGAAAAAAATGGGAGATCTGTAATAGCATAATCAATAAAATATACATAAAAAGAAATTCTGGAATACACACACAATTGTTTGAAGGCACTGGAAAGTGATCAAAAGCAGGCAGAAACTGAAGGGGGTTCTAGTCTTAAATGGAACTGCTCACAGAGTGACAATCAAGTATACAAGGCTATTCCACAGAGGGCACGACTCAGACCACAGAGGACAGGGAAGATAGAAGACAATCATAAAAGCCCAGCTGTTTCAGCTTGATGACAGAGTTAGAGGCTGCAGGAATATCTGGAAAATTAAGGTAGGTGAATCCCAGAAGAGAGGAACCCATGCAGGGGTGGGAAGCAGTTGTGGTGAGGGAGACCTAAAATTTAGATTTAAAGGCCAATCAAACCACAGGCTAACTTCTGAAATGCATATGCACAGGAGAGAGTCCAAGGAGCTCAGTAGAAAACAGTACAAGAAAGAATGTGAAAGCAGAGCAGGAGATTTGAAGTTTAATTCTCACCAAGGTAAACGGATTTGGTGAACACCTCTGACTTTCCATCAAAAGAAAACTTGCTATGGAAGGTAAGACAATATCATCCCAGGACTAAAACATTGGCCTCCCATGTGAAGGGAAAATAAATACACCTAGCAGTGTGTAAAACCAATACTCCACAAGTTCAAAGGGGAATCAGCTGGTAAGTTAATTGTTTGGTAGAACAAAAATCAATACTCTTCCAAGAAAATAACAGAATCCAGAATCCAAAGACTCTGAAAAGTATTATTCACATTGGCCATATTATAATAAAAAATTAGTAGGCATGTGAAGACATAGGAGATAGTCCCCAATTTCTAAAGAGATAGTGGTTCATAAAAACAGACAGATGTTTAAATGACCAAGTTGTTGGAATTAATCAGAAAGTACATTTAGAGGACTTCTGATTAAGATGTCAGCATAGGCAGACATGGCTCACCTCTTCCTACAACCACATAAATATTACAAGTAAAATATAGAACAACCATCATTCAGAACCATCAGAAATCGAGTTGAATGGAAGTCTGACAACTACAGAATTAAAGAAACCACATCCATCCAGACTGGTGGGCGTGTGCAGACATGGAATGGGCTGGCCCCACACCCATGTGTGGTAGATAATAATGCAGGAGGGATACCTTGGGAATGAGGAGTCCCAGCCCCACACCAGGCCCCCCAGCCCAGGGTTCCAGTGCCAGGAAGATAAATTCCAACAACTTCTGGCTGCAAACACAAGTGGGGATTGAGTCAATGGAAGAAACTTCTGGAGTCCCAAGCAGTTCTTCTTAAAGAACCCACACATGGACTCACCTACCCAGACATACTCCCTCTAGGCTCCAACACCTGGGTATCAGCCCGTTGTGTAAAGCACCAGGGGCATACATGGAGAAACTGAAGTGTCTGGCATCAAGGTGAGCAGGGGCCATCGTCCCTTTTATAAACTCTTCCCCCACAAAGCCAGCAGCTGGTACCATAACTGAGACTACATTAACCTCGCTAACACTGTTTGACCCAGTTGGAGATCCCCAGAGACTCTGCTCCACCTATTTTATGAACCCATCCAAGCTGCTTTTCCATATGAATGGCTGGTCTTGACTCCTGCTTCACAACTTCCTAAATCCTTTCAAACAAGCAACAACTGGCCTCAGTGAGCCCCAGGCCTGGCACTAGCAGCAGCTAGATTAGAGTCACAGCTTGGCTTCACCCCGGTATCTCCAAGCCAAGCACAAGTAGCAGCCATCTCAGATTGCTTTATAGCTCAGGCAGGGTGCCCCGAGCAAAACAGAGGTGGGGGCTGACCCCTTGGCCTGCACCATCCGGGAAACCCCAGGGCCAGTGTGCCCAGTGGACAGCTACAAACCACGTCGGAGCACCACCACCCTGCTCCTGCACAGCCGATCCTCCACTGAGGATAGAGGTTGGTGGTTAGTGTTTACAGCCAGTCTTGCAGCTGACTGGCCTGGGTAAATCCCTTCCATTGACCTATCAAGAGCAATCAAGGCTCAACTACAAGAGGAGGGTGTACTCAGCCCACACAAAGGGTGAACCTCAAATACCCAGCTTGGGTGATAGGTGAGGCTGTGCCACTGGACCCTACAGGATACCTACCACATTAAGCCACACTACAAAGACAGAGAGTCAAAGAAGCTCTACCTAACACATAGAAACAAACCCAGGGAGGCTGCCAAAGTGAGGAGACAAAGAAACATGGACCAAATGAAAGAACAGATCAAAAGTCCAGAAAAAGAGCTAAACCAAATGGAGATAAGCAATATACCAGATGCAGAGTTCAAAATACTGGTTATAAGGATGCTCAAGGACCTTAATGAGGACCTCAGCAGCATAAAAAAGATCCAGTCCAAAATGAAGGAGCCTTGGCTGGTGTGGCTCAGTGGATTGAGTGCCAGCCTGAGAAACAAAGGATTGCCAGTTCGATTCCCAGTCAGGGCACATGCCTGGGTTTTGGGCCAGGTCCCCAGTGGGGGGTATGTGAAAGGCAACCACACATTGATGTTTCTCTCCCTCTTTCTCTCCCTTTCTTCCCCTCTCTCTAGACATAGATAAATAAAATCATTTAAAAAATTAAAAAAAAAATGATAAGTACAATGTATAAGTTCTCTGTATAAAATGTATTATAAAAATGTATAAGTTCTCTGGCTACAATGGAGTAGCCAGAGAACTTATACACAAGACCCATAGACATGAACAATGGTGTGGGGATTGCCTGAGGGAGTGGGGGCTGCTGCATGGAAGAGGGCAAAGGCGTAAAAGTCAGAACAACTGTTAATAGCATAATCAATAAAATATGATTTTTAAAAAGTACATTTATAGATGCAAATATATATAATAATATGTTTATATTCAAAGACAAATTAATATATTATTATTATAACTGAACAAATAGGAGAAACTTATGAGAGATATAGAAGTTATTTGAAAAATCAAATGGGCCCTGGCTGGTATGGCTCAGTGCTTGAGTTCTGTCCTGAAAATCAAAAGGTCGCCGGTTCGATTCCCAGTCAGGGCACATGCCTGAGTTGCAGGCCAGGTCCCCAGTAGGGGGTGTGGGAGAGGCAACCACACATTGGTGTTTCTCTCCCTCTCTTTCTCCCTCCCTTCACCTCTGTAAAAAATAAATAAATAAAATCTTTGAAAAAAAAGAAAAATCAAATGGGAATTTGGAAACTGAAATGCTATACAATACAGGGTGGGGCAAAAGAAGGTTTATAGTAGTTTATATGAAAAATAATACAATGATTAATCAATAACAAGATAAGAATGAACAATGTGTTTTGTGTACTCACAACTGAAACCAACTTTTGCCCACCCCATAATGAAATGAGAAAAACAATCACTAGATGAGTTAAAGAGAAGATTAGAGACAGCAGAAGAAACTTTGTTGGAGGCATCAAAGAACTTGAAAACAGATCAATTCAAATTATTCAATCTGAAAAGCAGAAGAAAAAAGATTACAAACAAAAGTGGAGCCTAGTGAACTATGAAAAAATATCATATAATCAAAAAACATAATACAAAGATTTATTTTTATGCTCTATTAGATCAATAAACAAGCAGAAGAATTTTCCATGTTAAAATTATTATTATATTTTTAATAAAGATTTCATTTAGTTATTTTTAGAGAGAGGAGAAGGAGAGAGGCAGAGAGGGAGAGAAACATCGAGATGTGAGAAAACCATTGCTCAGTGGCCTCTCACACGTCCCCAGCTGGGTACCTGGCCCGCGACCCAGCCGTGTGCCCTAACCAGGAATTGAACTGACAGCCTTTCAGTTTGCGGGCCAGCACTCAGTGCATTGAGCCACACCAGCCAGGACCATCTTAAAATTATTTATATCATTCAGTGAAGACTATTATTATTGAGGTCATAACCACCAGAATATTTACCCTTGGATAAAGGTAATGTTTTCCCCTTAGAATGGTTATAGCATACAGGAGTTTCAGTCACTTCGCACCTCACCAGCAAGGTCAATCCATTCACTTGTGGGTGCCTTGATTAAGCTTCAACAAAAAACATAACTCACTCATGGACAATGTGTCTCAACAGGGGTTCTTCTACCTGTCACACTGGCCAGTCAAACAGGAGTCACTATTCCTTGGCTTGACTTCTCCTTCCAGCAGAAAGTTTATCAGAACCATTGCTAAATAGCTATATGTTCGTCTTTCTTTTATCCAGGAGAGTGGGGAGAATGTTGTAAAATAAAACCATATTATATTTTTATCAGCATCCTTTAGTTGAATATCTTATTTTTGAAATTAATGAAATGTTTCTCTCATCACTTTGTCTAGATCTACCTTTTGTCCTGAAAGCCTGGTTGCACATTTCTTCCCAGTACAATGGGTATGGCCGTTAGTAACATCACGATGATCTGTCTGCACTTCGGGTAGTTGATATTTTCCAACATGGCTTCAAAGAAATTTCTCTCATATATGATCAAATCTGAAGTTGGTTGCTATGGTAAATGCTTCCCAGGTACAATGGTACCACTGAGTGTTTTTGGTTTTGTTTGTTTTTGCAGGAGCTGCTGTGCATGGTCAGAGAATCCAATGGAAGTTCCACTCACAGACTCACTGATTTGATGCCTGTTTAGTCAACATCTTCCATGCTATTGAGGCTGCAAATTATCCAAGAGGAGTTGCCTAACGTCACAAGGCACTGGGCTAGGTCCTGCTTACACAGCTGGATGGTATCATTCTGATCCATGTAACAGTAGAGATTACCTCTCCTCCACTTTATTACTAAGCTCATGGGTTCCTTTCTTGTCACAATCAGCGTGGCTCCAGCACAGTATAGACAGTACTGGACCTTGGTATCCTGGTCATCATCACATGTTTTAGTGGAAAAAAAGACCTGTGGTTGGATTTTGGAAGAGCAGCAGTGTTAACTTGACAATTCTCTAATAATGATCCAATTTATCCCACAGGGTTTAATTATTAGGTCTTGGAAGATTAATGTTTTAAGAGGTTCTTTTTTAAAAAGATTTTATTTAGCCCTGGCTGGTGTAGCTCAGTGGATTGGGCACGGGCTGCGAACCAAAGGGTCGCCGGTTTGGTTCTCAGTCAGGGCACATGCCTGGGTTGCAGGCCAGGTCCCCAGTGAGGGCCATGTGAGAGGCAACCACACAGTGATGTTTCTCTCCCTCTAAAAAAAAGAAGAAAAAAAAAGATTTTATTTATTTTTAGAGAGAGGGGGAGGGAGAGAGGGAGAAAAACATCAATGTGTGGTTGCCTCTCACATGCCTCTCATTCTCCTTCCCTTCCCCTCTCTCTAAAAATAAATAAATAAAATCTTAAAAAAACCAGAATTTATGGTTATCTGTGAAAACTTTGGTTAAATAAGGAGCTACTTAGCCATTACAAGAAGAGCCCCATCTTTTTACTTTCGATGCATTTGTGGCTTTATATTAATCTATTTTTGTAGGCAGCATATAGTCAGGTCTTCCTTTTTTATCCAAATTGATGATTTCTGCCTTTTAATTCGGGTATTTAGACCACATACATTTAAAATAATTTTTTTTTGTAAAGATTTTGTCTTTTTTTTTTAAGATTTTTTAAAAAATTTATTTATTTTTAGAGAGAGGAGAAGGGAGGAAGAAAGAGCAATGTATGGTTGCCTCTCACATGGCCCTCACTGGGGACCTGGCCTGCAACCCAGGCATGTGCCCTGACTGGGAATTGAACCGGGACCCTCTGGTTCCCAGCCCGCGCTCAATCCACTGAGCTACACCAGCTGGGCTAAAATAATTTTTAATATGGCTGATTTAATTGTACCATCCTGGTATTTGTCTGATATTTTTCTCATTGTTCTTTGTCCTTATTTCCCCTCCTTTGCAGCCTCCTTTTGGTAGTTCAGTATGTTTTTTTAGTAATCCATTGTAACACCACCTATTTTGCTTTAAATATTTATGCTATTCATGCTAAATGCTTTAATTATTTTAGAAGTGTTTTTTCTAGAGATTATAATATATAGCTTTAATTTACCATAGTTTACTTTAAAATATTATAACACTTCATATAAAAGACCTTATAATAGTATATTTCAATTTTTTCTCCACATTATTTCTGCTATTGTCATGCATTTGACTTCTATATATGTTATAAACATTCTTATTTCAAAATTAAACTTAAAAATGAGAGAAATGATCTTTTATATGTACTTACAGATTTCCCATTTCCGGTACTCTATTCTTTTGTGTGTGTCCTATTTTCCATCTGGTATCACATTCCTTCAGTCTGAAAAACTTCCTTTAACCTTTTTTTGTAGTGTGGGTCTGCTGGCAATGAGGCCAGACAATGTTTTATTTTACCTTCTTTTTTGAAGATTTTTTGGGGGGGTATAAAATTCTAGGTGGACAATCTTTTCCTTTTCAAACCACTTTATTGAGTTGAAATTGTCATTACAAAAAGCTGTACATATTTAATGTATATAATTTAATGAGATGAGATAATTTTCTTTCAGCATTTTGAAAATGTTATTCCATTGTCTTTTGTCTTCTATTATTTTTAATGAGAATTCTCCTATCATTATCTTTGGTTTTCTGGCTATTTTTAATATTTTGCTCCTTGTCTCTATTTTCAGCCATTTGTTTATTATGCATGTTGGTATAATTTTCTTTTGTGATTATCATGCTTGAAATTTGTTAAATTTATTGGATATGTGGGCTTATAGTTTTCATGAAAGTGGAACATTCTGGCCTTATTTCCTGAAATAATTTTTGTGGACTTTCCCTTTATGGAGTACAATTACAAGGATGATAGACTGCTTGAAATTTTCCTATAGATCACTGAGTATTGTTCATTTTTCTCTTTTTAGTGCTTTAGTTTGGAGAGATTCAATTGCTGTGTCCTCAAGTCCTATCTACTCTCCTCTTAAGCACATCATGTAAATTTATAATTGCAGACATTGTATTTTTTTTATCTCCAGAAGTTCCACTTACTGTTTTTATGTCTTCTATTTCTCTACTCATTATGTTCATATTTTTCTTTAAATCCTTGAATATATTTATAATAGTTGTTTTAAACTCCTATCTGTTAATTTATTATTTCCATAATTTCTGGGTTTCTTTCTTTCTAGATGTTTTTTTTTTTCTGGTTCTGGGTTACATTTTGGAGTTCCTTGACATGCCTGGTCATTTTTTTTTTTACGTAGGTATTTTTTTTTTAAAGATTTTATTTATTTTATTTTTAGAGAGAGGAGAAGGGAGGGAGACAGAGAGGGAGAGAAACAGCAATGTATGGTTGCCTCTCACATGGCCCCCACTGGGGACCTGGTCTGCAACCCAAACATGTGCCCTGACCGGGAATCGAACTGGGACCGTCTGGTTCCCAGCCCGCGCTCAATCCACTGAGCTACACCAGCCAGGGTGCCTGGTCATTTTTTAATGGGATGCTATATATTGTGAATGTTACATTGTTGAATATCTAGATTTTATAACTGAGTGTTGGATTGTGTTTTGTCAGACAAGTAAGTTACTTGCTGATCAGCTTGCTCATTTTGAGACCTCACTTATAAGCGCTTAGGGCAGGTCTAACATAGCCTTACTCTATGGTTCAGTTACTCTGCTACTAAGGTATGATATTTCTATGATGCTTATTGAATGCCCTAGAGTCATAAAGTCTCTTCACTCTGCTTCTTAGAACTCAAAACACTTCCTAGCCCAGTGTGAACTATGAGAAATTTTAAGTTTCCAGCTCCATTAATTTCCTGGCCTTCTGGAATCTCATCCTATTTATGTGCTGCTTATATTTAGGCAAAAACTAAAGGAGATGCAATTCATATTTCTGGAGCTCTTTCTTGGCACAGCTCCTTCCTCTCTAGTGCTTTGTCCCACACAGTCCAGCCATCGGATCCTCTTCAAACTGTGCTCTTTGTGTCCAAAAGTTAGCAAGACTACTTATGCAGCTTAGGTTCCTTTCCCTGTGCCATTGTGCAGATTGTCCTTGCAGGCAGAAAGTTGGGGAGATTAGAGAGCTCATTTACTTCTCTTTTTTCATGGACCAAGACTGAACTAGTGTGGTCCAGCATCTGAGAACCTGTTTCTTATGTTTTGTCCAGTTTTCTGCTTGGGACAGTGGGAGGGTATACTTAGTATTAGTTACTCAGTCATGGCTGGAAGTGCAACAAGTGACCTATTTTATTTTATTTTTTTTTTTTTTTGATTCTCTGAAAACTTCCTCAAACCAAGAGCCAGAGTAATTAGCTTTTAACATTTTGACATTTGTATGGGCATAGAACAGATAGAATTAGATTTGAGCGAACAACCTTTTTCCTCTCAGGAGGCAGCTGGATAAAATGGTTACATAAGCTCCAGCACCTAAATCCCTCATTGCTTGTTCGCTGCTTCTAATTTACTAGGGGAAGATAATATCATGTGCCAGTAAAGTAAAGCTATTTCTGTTAAATAAAGTACACATCCAACTGGACAAAAGGAAGTCAATAAGTATTGATGTGAAAGCCTCCTCCTGAGAAACAACAAAATGACCACAAAGTTAAACTGAAGAGACTTAGGAGAAACCAACTAGTGTTTCCAAATTTTGAATAAAATAACAGGAAGTAACATGGGTCCTGGATTAGGTGGGGAACTGACTCAGTCAGGATTTAATTAAAGCAGCAGAATCCCTGGGAGACAGACAGATCGTAGATGGAGAAGATAGTTAGATAGAGATAGCTACCCTGAGATATGTTTCAGAGAGGGTGGGGGAGAGAAACGGTGGGCATTTTGTTATAGGAATTTGATTGCAATTGTGGGAATTGGTCTAGAAATCTTTGTAGGGTTGTTAACGTCACATCTGATATTAGAGCTTGGAGTTTATAGGGCAGGCAGCTGTAAGGAAAACATGAATGTAAAGTGCAGGAGGGAAAGGACAAACTGGGATCCACAAGCATGACCTGAAGCGCACCAGGATGAACCGAAAACTGTGTTGGTTCTCGTTGCCTCTATTCTCCACGGCATGGGTGTGCTGCGGGAGAAACTTGCCCTTGGCCGTGGAACTAAACACACACCAGGCCCAGGAGTTGGAAAAGCTGAAGGAACTTCCAGGGGAAGACGGAGCTGTGGCAGACCAACGAGGTGAGCTGGCAGGTAAGTGACAATGTATACAAACTATAAAAAACAGTGGCCAGCACTCATTTTTGTCCTTCAAATTCAGTACAAGAATATCTCTTGTGGCCTGCCCTACCTGGAAACATATAGGAAAGGGAATTCTGTGAAATGTAGTTCAGCCTAGCCAGGTGACACATTACAAAACCACACAGGAGCACTTGGTTCCATGGAACTTTTCTGCAGTGCAAATGAACAGTTATCAAAAGAAGTAGCAGCCCTGGCTTGTGTGGCTCAGTTGATTGGCATTTCACCGGGTAACTGAAAGGTTGTGGGTTCAATTCCCTGGTCAGGGCACAAACCTAGCTTGTGGGTTTGGTCCCCGGTCCAGGCTGTACCATGTCTGGTCAGGCACACACAATCTCCGGTCCCAGGATGCACAGGAAACAACCAGTCAATGCTTCTCTCTCACATAAATGTTTCTCTCTCTGCCTTCCTCTGACTCCTCTTCTCTCTCTAAAAAGCAATGAAAAAATGTCCTTGGGTGAGGATAAAAAAATTAATGAATTAAAATAACTAAATAAGTAAATAAACGGCGTGGCAACGGGAAACCATAGGGGACAGAACTGCTCCGGTGACAGGCCTGAAGGCCTGTGAAGTCTGCGGCAGGAAGGCACTTGGCGAGACATTTGCACTGCACAGGAAAAACTGGCCGAATAGGAACAGGATACAGTCAAGCTTGGCTCTTGAATATCTCCCATCTTGAACAATTCAGTTCTTGATGAAGTTGTTCATGGAAAAAATGTCTTGGTTGTCGAACAAAACTTCAGTTTTCAACCCGACACCCCCTTCATGCTGACACCTGTATGATCAGCCACACATCTCTCAAGTAGCAAACAAAAAAGGCAATGGGGGAGCATGATTCAGTTTTTGAGCAAATCGCTTCTCAAACAGCCTTCCAAAAAGAATTAAGTTTGAGAACTGAGTTTCCACTGTATTCGCTTTCTGGATACAGACATTTAGTGCCCAGAATAGTAGCTTCACGAGACACAGGGGAGAGGTACTATAGAGATGGAGTTCCTTCACTTGGATTTTTCAGCATTTCATTATCCTTCTCATGAGCCCTAGGATTCCGGTTTACTGCATTTTTATCAATTTGACTTCTGTCTGAAAACAAAAATATAACAACAACCTAGGGGACAATGAGGAAACCACATACAATATACCTTCTGTGTTTATGGGAAAAGCCAGGCTTGGAAAAAAGCTTCTCCTTTGAGGATAATAAGAAAGAAATAAAACTAACACAGGGAATGTGAAAAGGTATTGAAAAATAAAAAATGAAGAAAATAGTTTCAAGATGAGAGAGAGGAACATACTTGAAAAATATTTTCTGTAAGGCCAGAACATCTGATTATTGTTCTCACAAAAACTTTAAATTTATTCTATGAAATAAAACATAAAATATGATATAAAATAGCAGACAGGAAAAAAAAAAAAAAGCCCTGGCTGGTGTAGCTCAGTGGATTGAGCACAGGCTGGGAACCAAAGGGTCCCAGTTCAATTCCCAGTCAGGGCACATGCCTGGGTTGCAGGCCAGGTCCCCAGTAGGGGACACGTGAGAGGCAACCCCACACTGATGTTTTTCTCCCTCTCTTTCTCCCTCCCCCTCTCTCTAAAAATAGATAAAATCTTTAAAAAAATAGCAGACTGAGATGGAAAGGAAGCTGATTAAGAGGTAGGGAAGAATACAAAGGAACTGGGATGATTTAAGGAAAGACATTATTAAACAGTGAAATAGCTAGCATATATTAAATCTGTATTAAAAGCAGAGACTTCTGGCCAAGATGGAGGTATGAGTAGATACGCTTCGCATCCTCACACAACCAAAAGAAGGACAACAACCAATCTAAAAACAAAAAACAACCAGAACTGGCAGAAAATCAAACTGTATGGAAGTCTTACAATCAAAGAGTTAAAGAAGAAACATTCAGCTGGACTGGTAGGAGGGGCAAAAATAGGCAGCTAGGGCAGAGGACACACGGTTAGGCAGGGGCTGGTGGACTGGGTGGTCCCACATTCACCTGCAGGTAAAAATCAAGAGGAACAACTGGGGAGTGAGTGATCCCAGCCCAGGACAGACTGCACAACCCAGGGTTCAAGCACCAGAAAAATAAAGCCTCATAACCTTTGGATGTAAAAACCTGTGGGGGTTGTGGTGGTGGATGAAACTTCTAGTCTCTCAAGAGAGTGTGCTTGAGGGTCCCTCGGGATCCTAGAATGTACACAAGCCCACCCACTCGGGAATCAGCACTAGGGCAGCAATTGGAAGGACACCAGTTGCTTGTGGGAAGGAGGGGAAGTTACTGAAAGTGGTGTGAGAGCCCAACAAGCAGCATTGCTCCCTCTCTGACCCTTCCCCCACATACAGTGCCACAACAGATGAAGTAGATTGCCCTGACCTGGTGAATACCTAAGACTCTGCACCTTACAACATATCAGGAGTGCTGACAAATTGAGGAGAAAAAGAAACATGGCCCAAATGAAAGAACAGACCAAAACTCCAGGAAAGGAACTAAGTGAGGAGGAGATAGCCAACCTATCAGAGGCAGAGTTCAAAACACTGGTAATCAGGATGCTCAGAGAAATGATTGAGTATAGCCACAAAAAAAGGAAGAAGTGAAGGCTATATAATGTGAAATAAAAAAAAATATATATACAGGGGTCCAAGAAGGGAAGGAAGTCAACAATTTGCAACAAAAGAAAGAAATAAACACTCAACTTGAACAGAAAGAAGAAACAAGAATTCAAAAAAATGAGGAGAAGGCTTAGGAACCTCTTGGTCAACTTTAAACATACAAACATCTGAATCATAGGGGTGCCAGAAGGAGAAGAGAAAAAGCAAGAAATTGAAAACTTATTTGAAAAAAATGAAAGAAAATTTCCCCAATATGGCAAAGGAACTAGACATGTAAGTCTAGGAAGCTCAGAGAGTCCCGAAGAAGTTGGACCCAAAGAGGGTCCCACCAAGACACATCATAATTAAAATGCCAAAGGTTAAAGATAAAGAGGGAATCTTAAAAGCCATAAGAGAAAAGGCGTCAGTTATCTACAACGTAGTTCTCATAAAACTGTCAACGGATTTCTCAAAAGAAACTGAAGGCAAGATGGGACTGGCAAGAAGTATTCGAAGTCCTGAAAGTCAAGGACCTACAATCTCAATTACTCTATCCAGCAAAGCCACCATTTACAATGGAAGGGCAGATAATGTGCTTCCAAGACAGGTAAAGCCAAAGGAGTTAACTATCACCAAGACATTATTACCTGAAATGTTAAAGGGATTTATTTAAGAAAAAGAAGATCAAATCTACAAACAGCAAAATGGCAACAAGTTCACAACTATCAACAACTGAATCTAAAAAAACAAAGCAAACAACCAGAACAGAAACAGAATCTTAGATATGGAGATCATTTGGAAGTTTATCATTCCGGTGGGGGAGGGGTAGAATGGGGGAAAAGGTGCAGGGATTAAGAAGCACAATTGGTAGGTACAAAATAGATAAGAGGAGGTTAAGAATAGTATGGGAAATGGAGAAGCCAAAGAACTTATATGTACGACCCATAGACATGAACTAAGGAGGGGATTGCTAGAGGGAATGGGTGTACTGGATGGAGGAGGGACAAAGGAGAGAAAAAAATGGGACAACTGTAATAGCATAATAAATAAAATCTACTTAAAATATAATAAGTGTCCCAAGGTATTCCTCCCAATCTTTATCCACCCCACATGAATGTGGAACCGCCTGTTCTGCTGCCACCCTGTCTCTGCGCCACATCTTGTCTGTGCACCTCTCTGCCCATCTCCCCGTCTCCGCCCCTCCACCCATCTGGGTGAAGGTGGCTTCTTTAAATCCTTGGGTGTTGGACTTCCATACAGCTCCATTTTCTTATGGCTCTGGTGTTACTTGTTTTGAGATCTAGTTGTAATTCTTTCTGTGGTTGTGCAAGGAGGTGAAGTGTGTTTACCTACACCTTCATCTTGACTGGAAGTCATGATAGTGCTCTTTAACCAAAAAATATTTGACAAGCATGAAGTGTTGTTGCTGCTGTTATGTATAGTTATTTCCATTTATCCTGTTCTGATACTGATTTGGATAAATCTCTTCTTTGTATCTCAGCTTCTTCTAAATGACTGGGAAAATCCTACTAGAATTTAATAAATATTATGTGTAATTCTTAAAGGACTTTAAATCATTTGGGAAATAAACTGAAACCAGTCTATTAACCTTACTTATTTTGAACTCACAGTTTTGAATTTCCTCTCCATGAGGGTTCATTGCTCTTGTTTCCTGTACAATCTGGTCCAATGGCACAGATGCTGATGGCCTCATCACATCCCAGATTCAACAGAGTTAAGCACTACTGAGTTTATTTTTACAGCCACAAACCCTGCTAGTTTGAATGAATGACAGTCTTTCCTCAAATAATATCCCTAAGTTCAAAAGCTCATTTCATTCACTGATCTTTTTATTTTTTGTAACATTATTTAAATTTAACAAATTGCTGCATGTGATTTATTTTGAATTTAATTACAGAGCCAAAATGCCACATATAATTATGGATGTAAGTAGCAGTAATTCTTTACCCTGATGGCTTGGGAAAGGCTGTAAAACGTGGCAGAGTCTTTATGCACAATCTCCTGTGAGCCTTCTGTCCGTGCCATTGAATCAGTGCTGACAAATAAAGTATCAGAATAGCAACTAATAAGAGGTCATGCTTTTGTGCTGAGCGCCCCCCTCGTTCCTCATTCACATCGATGTTAATGGGATGCCATTTAACACAGCCCAGGAAAATTCATAAAATCAGGCTGCTCGGGAAGAACATTTGATCAAAGATAGGCACATCACAGCATTTCAGGAGCTAGTTTAAAATAAGTTACATGACATAGCTCCCTTGGTTATGAGTTAAAGATCTGAAGGGCATTTATATATTCTTGGAGAAGAGACTCAGGAATATTGAACAGAGCAGGCAAATATGAAGAAAACAATTGCCTCACTTATGATAACACCAGTTTTAATTCTATACCGTACAACTAGTGGGTTCCAAAATGGAACTGCAGCCCTGACGGTGTTGCTCAGTTGGTTGGGCATTGTCCAGCAAGGTGAGAGTTTGCTGATTCAATTCCAGGGCAGAGCACATACCTAGGTTGCAGATTTGATCCCTAGTTGGGGAGTGGATGAGAAGCAACCAATCAATGTTTCTCTCTCACATCAATGTTTCTATCCCTCTCTTCTTTATCCCCCCACTTTAAGATGCCTGCCCCCTGTCTTGAAAAAAAAAAAAAGGAACTGCAGGCCTCACCTATTATCTGGGATTTAGGATGGACAAGTAATTTTCTGGGATTCTTCACTGAATGAGAGATCTGGTATCATCTTAACATGAAATACATGGGGGTAAGACCTCACTAACTGTGAGGTCTTGGGCAGGTAACTTAACTTCCATGAGTCTCAGTTCCCCTATTTATATCTTAGAGATAATGATACCCGATAGAATTATTGTTTGGATTAACTGAATATGCACAGTGCCTGGTCCGTAGTGGTGGACAATACTGTCAGTTGTTATTAATTTTCATGTAACTTTCTCCTTTTTTTTTTTTTTCACCTTAGTTCTTGCAGCCAGGTAAAGAATATATGTTTAGGGACTGCTTATGTAGTCAAAGTTTTTATATTGGCAGCAACTTTGTCCCAGTGGTTGTGGACCCTGGGGGACTCTGGCTCTCCTGCCTCAGTGGGGGCACTCAGCACCTCCCTCTGTTCCGGCTGCTATAGCAACTGTATCACAGACTGGGTGATGTGAGCAACGACCACTTATTTCTCACCGTTCCGGAGCCTGGAAAGTCCTAGGTGAATGTGCTGACAGATCCGGTTTCTGGTGAGGCCTGCTTTCTGGTTTGCAGGTGGTCATCTTTGTATTGTATCTTCACTGGGTGGGGAAGCAAATTTTATGTAACTCTTCTTATAAGGGCACTAATCCTTTTCATGAGGGCCCCACCTGCATGACCAATTACCTCACAAAGGCCCCACCTCTGAGTACCCTGCATTAGGGATTAGGCTTCAACACATGGTTTTGGGGTGACACAAATATTCAGTTCATAGCAGCAGCCCTAGTTTGGGCCAGCTCCCTTTTCTGCCCCAGCTTAGACGTTTTTCATAAAACAAGTGAAATGTCACAAGTGCTTAAATAAGCTTTTTAAACATAAGGGCATGTTTAAAGTTTATTAGGCAAATTTGCCAATTTCAAGGAACTAGGGAAGCCCTGCTCAGTGGCCCCGTTGGCTGGAGTGTCATCCCATGCACCAAAATGTTGTGGGTTTGATTTTTGTTCAGAGCACATACCCAGGTGGCAGGTTCCATCCCCTGTCAGGGTACAAACAGGAGGCAACTGACTGATGTTTATTTCTTACATTAATGTTTCTTTTTCTTTCTCCACCCTCCTCTCTCTCTAAAATCAACAAACATATCCTTGGGCGAGGGTAAAATTTTTAAAGATTTTAAAGAAACTAGGGAAGACTTCATAAAATCAATAATAATTTTATACCTTGTCTTTGTGTCTCTGCCCATATTTTTCAAGTATTTAATGTATTTTTGAAGAAAATTTGGTATATTCTCAGTTCTAAATTGACAGGATAAGCCGTAGAAATCTACTCTAGAAGGTAAAAATAGGAAGTTACAAAAGGGCAGAAGGAAGGAGAGACAAGAAAAGAGGGAGCTAGAACTAAATGTGTATCTCCAACAGAGGATCATATCCATTGATTTTATTTTCTTATTTTTTAAATTATAGTAACTTTATTGGGGTGGCATTAGTTAATGAAATTATACAGGTTGCAGGTGTACAACTCTATAACACATCATCTGTATATTGTATTGTGTGTTCGCCACCCCAAGTCCAGTCTCCTTTTATCACCGTTTTCCCTCCCTTTACCCTTACCTACCTCCCCGCATACCCCGTTCCCTCTGGTAATCACGTACTGTTGTCTGTGTCTCTGTCCATGAGTTTTTTGTTTTGTTTTGTTTAGCTTAATCCCTTCACCTTTTTCACTGAGCCCTGTAACCCCTTCCCCTCTGACAGCTGCCAGTCTGTTCTCCACCTGAGTCTGTTTGAATTTTTGTTAGTTTATTTTGTTCATTAGATTCTGCATATGAGTGAAATCATAGGGTACTTGTCTTTTCATTAATTTTAGTTTCAAGCCACTGTACTGAGAGAAAATTTCCATACCATAAGCATTTCCTGTTGTAAATGTGAAGTTCCATGGTTTTTGTAATCGGTGGGTTTTTTTGTAATTCAATGCTGAGTTGTGCAGCCGCCACAACAACCAGACTTTAGAACATTTCATCAGCTTGAAAAGAAACCTTATGAACATTAATAGCCATTCTCCATTCCTCACCTCCAGCCCTAATCAATCACAAATCCACTTTCTGACTCTCTATATTTGCCTATTCTGCACATACAATATATGGTCTTTTGTGTCTGGCTTCTTTCATTTACCATAATGTTTTTATATTTGAATACATTGGGTCATGTATCAGTTCTTCATTCCTTCCATTGACATTTTAAAGATTTCATTTATTTAGTTTTAGAGAGATTGGAAGGGAGGGAGAAAGAGAGGGAAAGAAACATCAATGAGTGAGAGAAACATGGACTGATTGCCTCTCGCATACCACCAACTGGGGATCCGGCCTGCAACCCAGGCATGTGCCCTGACCAGGAATTGAACTGGCGAGCAACCTTTCGGTTCACAGGCTGGCGCTCAACCCACTGAACCACACTCGCCAGGGCCTTCCCATTGATGTCTTAAAGAATATTTTATCATTTTATTTTAATTTTCAGGTGAAAATGTCTGATTTTAAGCCTCTGCTGATAAATATAAGACATGGGACGTCCTGCGTTTTGCTGTGTACAATGTGCTACCATGTATGGTGCGCACCCACCTCTTTCACCCAAACTTTCAGGAAAAAATCTCTCGTTCTAATTTTTCAATTTAATTATTTATTTATACTTAGAAACAAAGCACATTATCATATTCCAGGGTATTATTTTGCATATGGATATTGTTATTGCTTTCTAGAGTTACACTTTTAATGTATAAGCATAAATAAATTAAAAACATTGATATAGATATGGATTTAGTACTACCCATGTATAATGTGCATCCTTATTTTTCCCTCAAAAATTGGGCAAAAAAGCGTGCATCATACACAGCAAAATATGGTAGGTATTTATAAAAGAATAACTCATAAAATCTGCACACACTAGTGTATTTAAATCAAGCCATGGGGACTTGAATAAGAAAGAGGAAATAGTTTCAAACAGATAGTAGAATTGACCATTAAAGGTTACATAAGTTTGCTTGGCACTAACATTAGTTTAGGATAAAAATGCCCTGGACAGAGGAATTAGAAAAGATAGAGTACAGAGAATCTTTTCTTGGACAATTAACACAGCTTGAGGTAATAAAGGCCTTCCGTGGGTGACAGTGAAATCTTAGTGCTGAAAGTTTCCATGGACTCTTGGAAGAAATGTGATGAATCAATAACTAATACAAGATGTAGCTACAATCCACCCAAGGAATAACAGTGGGCAAAATTTGCTAAGGGGACAATCCCATCTTCCATGTTTTAAATAGACTTTACTTTTTAGAGCAGTTTTAGGGTCACAGCAAAATTTAGGGGCGGTACAGAGAGTTCCCATACACCCCCTGCCCCTACAGCCATAGCCTTCCCCATTGCCAACACCCCCACCCCCGGGGGTTGCACAATTTGTTACAAACGATGAACCTACGTTGATGTAGTATCACCCAGAGTACACAGCTTATATTAGGGCTCCCACTTGTACATTCTATGGGTTTGGACAAATTAATAATGACACGTACTCAGCATTATAGTGTCACAGAAAGAAGTTTAATGGCCCTGAAAATCCTCTGTGATCTTCTTATTCAGCCCTCCCACCCCACTAATCTCTGGCAACCATTGATCTTTTTATCTTCACAGTTTTGCTTTTTCCTGGAATGTTATGTAGTTGAAATCATATAGCATGTAGCCTATTTATGTATATACAGTAATGTGTATGTAAGTTTTCTCCATCTCTTCTCATGACTTAAGAGCTTGTCTATTTTTATTGTTGAGTAATATCTCAGTGTATGGAAATACCACAGTTTACTTATCCACTCACCTACCGAAGGACATCTTGGCTGCCTCCATGTTTTGGCAATGATGATGTGCAGACTTTTGTGTAGCATGAGTTTTCATCACCTTTGGGTGAATACCTGAGAGCTCAGTTTCTGGGGCATATGGTAAGGAGACTGTTTGGTTTTGTGATGCTTTATATTTACCACCTTTAGTGGCACTGTGCTCCTGCTTTTTCAACAGAGTATCTGGCATTTTCACTTTGCACTGGGCTCTCCAAATTATGTAGTCAGCCTGCAGGGTTCCATTTAAGGGGCAAGAAACTGGACTGGAGATAGATGACCTGTCTTGGTTCAGAGGGAACAAAATAGCCAAATAAGGGCCAAGCTTGTAGGTCATGGGCACCTAAATGATGGCCATAGGAAGAAAACTTGTGGGACATCAGCTGATGTGTGGATGTGAATATATGGGGGGGTAACTATTGCTGAGAAACCCAGCGTAACATGGGTGGGAGTCATTTCTTTGCTTTGAAGGTACATTTCATTTCATTTTCCTTTTTTTGCAATTAAAAGATAAAGAAAGGCTTTTTTGAAGTGTTTTGCAAGAGATCCAGAATGTGTATATGTTTTCCTAACCCCACCTAGATTTTTCCTACGTGTATTATTCAGCAAAACCGTGGAATAGCAGCACAGAAAGTGGACTCAAAATTATTTGTTGATAAAAGTAACTTTTTGTGGTACAAGAATAGAATCAAATGGTAATTGCAAGTTTGAGTGATCCTTAATTCAATACACACATAACTACAAAAGTGAGAAGTTCTCATCATATATACATATATACATTACTTATTTTATATAATATTTAAAGTATTCATTATTAAAGGCATGTTAATTCAGGATGAAGCCTTAAAAATTTATTCAAAGCCCAACTTGTTGCATTCCAATATTGAGTTTTAGTATTTAGAGTGCTTGCAAAAATGATTTTGCTTCCTTCTGTGGTAGCGTACTGGCAAACTCCAGTTCACCTTAGTATGTTCAGGATGGAATTCTCCACTGAACTCTGCATTTTCTTAACAGTTCAAGGTGCCTCTTGATGTATTCCCCTGATACAGAGGGATTTACACTTTTAAGTATTAGAATATTGTGATGAAAATATCCTTGATTTTTTTAGCTATGAAGAGATCATTGTTTAATTTGTGTTGAGCATTTGAGTTCCAATTCTTATCTTAGTTACCATGGCATAAATAATATGAAAGTAGCCATGTGAAAAAATACATTTTTCTCCTTGACATTGGTCTTGGCAATGACCTCTTTTTTTTTTTCTGGATTTGACACCAAAAGCAAAAGCAGCAAAAGCAAATAAATAAGTGGGATTGTATCAACCTCAAAAGCTTTTGTACAGCAAAGGAAACCATCAACATAATAAAAAGGCAATTTACTGAATGGAAGAACACATTTACAAGTCATATATCTGATAAGGGATTAATACCCAATATATATAAAGTACCCATTCAACTCAAAAGCAAAAAATCTAAACAATCAATTAAAAAATGGGCAGAGGATCTGAATAGACATTTTTCCAAAGAAGACATACAGATGGACGACAGGTACATGAAAAAAATGCTTAACATCACTACTATCAGAGAAATGTAAATAAAAAACAATGAGATGTTACCTCATACCTGTTGGAATGGCAATTGTAAAAAAAGACAAGAAATAAGTGTGAAGATGTGGAGAAAAGGGAACCCTTGTGCGCTGTTGGTGGGAATGTAAATTGTTACAGCCAGTATGAAAAACAGTAGACAGTTTCTTAAAAAATTAAAACTAAAAATTAAAATTAAAATAGAACTACCATATGATTCAGCAATTCCACTTCTGTGTATTTATCCAAAGCAAACGAAGACACTGACTCACAAAGATATAGGCGCCCCCATGCCCACTGCAGCGCTATTTCCAATAGCCAAGACATGGGAGCAACTTAAGTCTGTTCATGGATGAATGGATAAAGGAAATGTGATATATATATATTTCAGCCATAAAAAGGCAGGAAATCTAACTATTTGTGACAACATGGATGGACCTTGAGGGTGTTATACTAAGTAAGATAAGTCAGACAAAGATAAATACTGTATGACCTCAGTTATATGTGGAATCTAAAAATAAAAAAATACAAGCTCAGAAATACAAAGAACAGATTGGCAGTGGCCAGGGAGTGGAGGCTGGGTGAAATGGAAGAAGGGAGTCAAAAGGTACAAACTTCCAGTTATAAAATAATTACTATAGCTAATAATACTGTGTTGTATGTTCAAAATTGGTAAAAGAGTAGGTAGATCTTAAAAGTTTTCATCACAAGGAAAAAATTTTGTAACTATGTTTGGTGATGGATATTAACTAGACATTGTGGTGATCATTTGTAACATCCACAAATATTGAATCATTATGTTGGTCACCTGAAACTAATATAATGTTGTGTCTATTATTTCTCAATTAAAAAATAAAATCCTAAAAAAAGAAAATATATTTTCCCTCTTTTGCATGGCCATTATTTTTTGTCAGCAAAAATATGATATATTAACGTAAGATCATTAAACTCTCAGGAGAATTGAGGAATATATAGGTATCATCCTGATATTTCTAAATATTTAAGGCTGTATTTCACATAAAAGGGAATGGTGTCCTGCTGCTATGCTTTTCAATTCCTTCCTGGTCTGTTCTGCTTTAACAAACTTGCTTGGTCATCTTACTCCATCATTCTGACTCAACAGTCTTGGGGGCGGGGCACAGATGGCCAACCAATGAGTCTCTTCAGTGTGAGGTCAAAAACTGTGGCCCACAGGCCAAACTCTGCTAGCTGCTTTTGTAAACAAACTTTGTTGAAACACAGCTACACCCCTTAGTCTTTTTTGTCGTCTATGCCTGCTTTTACGTTACAGCAGCAGAGCTGCATCCTGGGGCTGAAAATATTTACTACCTAGCCTTTTACAGGAAAAATTTGCTGAGCCCTGCCCTGTCTTATTTGCTCTGTTTAAAAAGAGAGCCAACTCACATCCAGTTTAAAAAAAAATATGTGAAATAAGCACTATGTTACAGTTTTGTCCACTTACTCTTGTCATTCATGCACAGAGATAAGTATACTCTCCTCACCATTCTATTCTCCAGACAAGTGAAAGAGCAAAATGGTATACGAGATGCCTCAACCCCAAATATTACTTTTTAAGCTGAAGGGTCAGGAATAGAACCACTGTTATTTGTCAGAGTTTTCTTTATATTTCTTTAATATTGTAAACCAAAGGTTTGGGACTTCGAACTTCGATGCACTCTGAGGAATATGATCTCATTTGAGCTTCAAAATGAGATACAAAATGAGCTCCAAAATCTTTTGATTTTGGACAAATTATTCTCACTTTACAGATGACGAAACTGAAAGTTAAATTGCTAAGTGTATATTTCAAGGTCAGGTTACTAAGTGAAAAGTTTGATTTTTTTACATGATGTAATATTTTTTTAAATTTTTAATTACAGCTTATATTCAATACTAATTTGTATTAGTTTGAAGTGTACAGCATAGTGGTTAGACAATCATGTACTTTACAAAGTGACCCCTCTGGTATTTCAAGTCCCCACCTGGCACCATACACAGTTATCACAATGTCATTGACTATATTCCCTATGCTGTACTTTATAACCCTGTGACTATTTTGTGCCCACCAATTTGTCGTTCTCAATCCCTTCACCTGTTTCACCCAGACCCCCAGCCCCCTTCCCCTCTGGCAACCATCAGTCCGATGCCCGTATCTATGAGTCTGTTTCTATCAGCAAGCTTGGTCTTAAACTTGCCCGCTTCAGTGATATTTCTAACTACGTCTTAGCACCATCCATTTTTATAGTTAATCATGGCATGTGCCATTTTTAGCTCCTGAGGATCTTCTACTCACCAGGCAGTTTATATACAATGTCGTTAGATTCTCACATAATTTTTTGAGATGATTGGCATCGTACACATCTTACAGGAAGAAACTAAAATAAGAAAGGCCGTGGAACCTGCCCCAAATCACATGGCCACGAAAACAGTCTGACTCCACGTGTGAACTCTTTCTCCTCCGCCACAGCAGGCTCCAACACAGAGCTGGCTCAAAAACTGATGATTCAGAGGAAGAAGGAATCTGTTTAAAGTCTATGATAATATATATGCATTTTTTTTAGATTTTTAAGAATAAATCTTTCTCATTATAACTTTTACTTACTTGAATATTAGCTAAATGTAGATAATAAAAACTTAAGTAGATAAAAACAATAAAGAAAATGGAATTATTTTTTTGAAAATCCGTGAAGATTTGTCATAGACTGATCTAATCCATCTAACCAGTTAGGTAGCTAGCTTTATTTCTTTTTTAGAGGGGGAAGAGAGTGAGAGAAACATTGATTGGTGCCTCTTGCACGTATCTGCAACCCAGGCATGTGCCCTGATGGGGAATCGAACCGGCGACCTTTAGATTTGTGGGGTGATGCCCAACCAACGGAGCCACAAGTAGGGCAGCTAGCTAGCTTTTAGCAGTTTGGCAACTATTTTTTGTGCTCAGAGACACAAAAAATAATGAACAAATTGACTAAACTTAGTTATTTATAAATATTTATCATTTATTTCTTTGGTATCTTCACTTGTTACATATCACTGTCAGTTAGGATGGAACTTTCATGTATGTACTTTACTGACTTTCTCCACAGGGACCCATACTCAGTATTTCACACAGGGCTGCCTAGAATTAAAAGTATTAGAAATTTCTTAAGCTGAAAAAGGGAACCCTAGTGGTGGGACTGTTGGTGGGAATGCAGACTGGTGCAGTCACTGTGGAAAACAGTATGGAATTTCTTCAAAAAACTAAAAATGGAACTGCCTTTTGATCCAGTGATCCCACTGCTGGGGATTGTACCCCAAAAATCCTGAAACACCAATTCAAAGGAACCTATGCACCCCTAGGTTCATAGTAGCATTATTTAACAATAGCCAAGTGCTGGAAGCCACCTAACTGCCCATCAGTAAATAAATGGATCAAAAAACTGTGGTTCATTTACACAATGGAATACTGTGCAGCAGAAAGAAAGAATTCCTACCCTTCACGACAGCATGGGTGGAACTGGATAGTGTTATGCTAAGTGAAATAAGCCAGGGAGCGAAAGACTAATACCATGTGATCTCACCTACAACAGGAACATAATGAACAAAACAAATGAATGAACAAAATAGAACCAGAGGCATGGGAACAAGGAACAAACTGACAGGGACCAGAGGGGGAGGGTGATAAGGGAGGAAAAAGGGGGCGGGCCTAGTTAAAGAACAAGTCTAAATGACCCAGGGACAGGGACAACAGGGTGGGGACTGACGGTGGGAGCGGGGGCTGGCTGGGACAGGGGAGAGCAACGGAGGAAAACTGAGACAACTCTAATAGAACAACAATTAAAAAAGTGAAAAAAAAGGCATGAGCCTTGGTGCATGCAACAATACAGATAAATCTTAAAATAATAATGCTGATTAAAAAAAGCCAGGCAAATAAAGCCATGCACACTATACAGTTTCATTGATATACAATTCTAGGCAATGCAAAATAAGGTATAGGGACAGACCAGTGGGTGCCTGTTGATGAACAAGAGGAGGGTGACGCAGGAGAGAGGGATCACAAAGGGTGCAGGAAGAATTTTGGAGGTAATAGACACATTCATGATCTGGATTGCAGTCCTGAGATATGCCAAAATTGTCAAATTATACACACGCAATGTCAACTGTAACTCCATGAGATTGTTTAGCAACAATCCCTGGTACGAAGACCAGAACAGGAGAAAATTTAAAACAGTAAGTTACCACATGACTGTAATGAAATTTAAAAAATCAGGAACTCTAGTTTCATTTTTGTTTCCAGTCATCCAAGCTATTTAGAATAAGATAATTTAACATTTGATCTAAAAAGTGAGAATATTAATGTCCACCTTACATCTTTTTTATAAGATATAAAAATATATCTTATCTTTTTTAAGTGAAAAAGTTTTCATCTAGCAACCTTATACAGAAGAGTCTCCTAGTCTAGCCTCTCTTTTTTAAAAAATATATTTTATTGATTATGCTATTACAGTTGTCCCATTTTTTTCTCCCCTTTATTCCCCTCTGCCCTGTAACCGCCTCATATCAGCATTCCCCCTTCCTACTTAATGTCCACGGGTCGTACATATAAGTTCTTTGGCTTCTCCATTTCCCATACTACTCTTAACCTCCCCCTGGCCCCGTCTATTTTGTATCTACCGTTTATGCTTCTTATTCCCCGTACATTGTCCCTCATTCTCCCCCTTCCCTCTCCCCACTGACAACCCTCCACATGGTCTCCATTTCTGTGAATCTGCTCCTGTTCTAGTTGTTTGCTTAGTTCATTTTTGTTTTTGTTTTTGTTCTTTTACATTCAGTTGTTGATTGTTGTGAGTTTGCTGTCATTTTACTGTTCATATTTTTGACCGTCTTTTTCTTAGATAAGTCCCTTTAACATTCATATAATAAGGGCTTGGTGATGATGAACTCCTTTAAGTTGACCTTATCTGGGAAGCACTTTATCTGCCCCTCCATTCTAAATGACAGCTTTGCCGGATAGAGTAATCTTGGATGTAGGTCCTTGCCTTTCATGACTTCAAATACTTCTTTCCAGCCCCTTCTTGCCTGCAAGGTTTCTTTTGAGAAATCAGCTGATAGTCTAATGGAAACTCCTTTGTAGGTAACTCTCTCCTTTCCTCTTGTTGCTTTTAAGATTCTCTCCTTATCTTTAATCTTGGATTATGTAATTATGGTGTGCCTTGGTGTGTGCTTCCTTGGATCCAACTTCTTTGGGACTCTCTGAGCTTCCTGGACTTCCTGGAAGCCTATTTCCTTTGCCAGGTTAGGGAAGTTCTCCTTCATTATTTGTTCAAATAAGTTTTCAATTTCTTGGTCTTCCTCTTCTCCTTCTGGTACCCCTATGATTTAGATGTTGGAATGTTTAAAGATGTCCTGGAGGTTCCTAAGCCTCTCCTTATTTTTTTGAATTCTTGTTTCTTCATTCTGTTCTGATTGAATGTTTCTTTCTTCTTTCTGCTCCAAACCATTGATTTGAGTCCCGGTTTCCTTTCCTTCATTGTTGGTTCCATGTACATTTTCCTTTATTTCACTGTTCATAGCCTTCACTTTTTCCTCTATTTTGTGCCCACACTCAACTATTTCTGTGAGCAACCTGATTACCAGTGTTTTGAACTCTGCATCTGATAGGTTGGCTGTCTCTTTATTGTTTAGTTGTATTTTTTCTGGAGCTTTGATCTATTCTTTCATTTGGGCCATATTTTTTGTCTCAGCATGCCTGTTACATAGTAAGAGGCAGAGCCTTAGGTGGGGCAATCGATGTTGCTGCATTGTGGTGCTGTATGTGGGGGAGGGGTCTGAAAGGGAACAATGCTGCTTGCTCAGCTCTCGGATGGCTTTCAGTCACTTCCCTGTCACGCACAAGGAACTTGGGCCCTTCTGGTGCTGATTCCTGGGTGGGTGGGTGTGTGTATGTTCTAGGACCTGTGGGTCTTTCCAACGAACTCTCCTGTGAGGCTGGGCATTTCCCCTGCTGCCACAACCCCCACAGGTTTTTTCTGTCAGAGGTTTTGAGGCTTTATTTCCCCTGTACTGGAAACCTGGGTTGTGTGGTCTATCTTTCTCCCCAGTTGTTCCTCCCAGTTTACCCACATGAAAATGTGAGACCACTTGGTCTGCCAGCTGGTGCCCTGCCCCAAGTTCTCTCCTCCTCGGCTACTCATCTCTGCCCCTCCTTCTGGTCTGGATGAATGTTCCATCTCAACTCCTTGGTGGTAGGACTTCCATACAGTTTGATTTTGTGGCAGTTCTGGTTATTTTTTGTTTTTAAATTTGTTGTTGTCCTTCTTTTGGTTGTGTGAAGAGGCAAAGTATATCTATCTACACCTCCATCTTGGCCAGAAGTCCCCTGTCCATACGTATTTAGGAAAATATCTGGATAACTTTGAGGTAGGGAAAGAACTGCTTACATAAGTTAGAAAACTCAAACCCATATAAATGATGGGCTTGCTACATAAGATTTTAAAATCTACACGTAATAATAACTAGCATATACTGAGTATTATTTTAAGAAGTTTACATTTAGAAAGTGGTTGGGAGCCCTGGCTGGTGTAGCTCAGTGTATTGAGCACAGTTCTGTGAACCAAAGGGTTGCCGGTTTGATTCCCAGTCAGGGCACATGCCTGGGTTGCAGGCCAGGTCCCTAGTAGGGGGCAAAGGAGAAGCAACCACACATTGATGTTTCTCTCCCTCTCTTTCTCCCTCCCTTCCCCACTCTCTAAAAATAAATAAATAAAATCTTAGAAAGAAAGAATGTGGTTGGGATATGCTAGCTAGAAATTGGTTGTATTACTTTTGACAACTATTAGGGTCAGCTAGCCTTCTTTGTCATAAGTACTTTGGGAGTTTTCTGTCAGGAAAGCAGGAATCATAGGATGGAAGCCCTGCAAAGGTGGAATTAGTGAACGGGTAAGAACGGCCAGAGAAAGGAGAGGGAGCCCTTGATTCCCTGGAGAGTGCACATATAAGGACTGTGATTTGGGTAATTAGGGCTTTTGATGGCTAAAGAGGAAAACAAACAGCATGGATGGCAATGAGATCAGAAAGGAACCAAATACATCTGCAAACTCCATTTTACGGAACATAATTTCAGAGGTTAAAAAGCCCAAACCTCTCCTTTTGAAGCTACTATGAGGACACAGGGTTGCTTATCCTATATGGAGGCAACTGTGTGTGATGGATGTCAGTGAGGGGGTGGGAAGAACAATGGCATTTCTTTTTTAGTCAAGTGGTCAAACAGCCGTTGTCTTGAATTTAGTGCAGACTTTGGCCAAGCTGTAGCATCTCTTAGTTGATGCCATACAGTTTGAGACCATCATCTATCCTACAGAATGCTTCTTGGCCTGCCTGGGGACCTAGGACATTCCATTACTCATGCCAGGCAACCAAAATGCAACATGTCAAGCCAGTCTTCGCTGTCCCACCAGTGTGCTGTGAATAAGCTAATAATAACAGAGACTTGATATCCCCACCGTGAACATCAAGCAGCACAAAAATTAGACCCTAAAATCTTTACTATTCAATGTTTTTAATGCTTAGAAAATTTGCATTTTACACTAAGTGGTGGTGTTAGCATCAAAATATGTGAACAATCCTGAAATATCACCCACCTTACTAAGTTGTGCTCCGTGTCCTGCAGATAACAGTCCCCTCCACCAGGGGTCTCTAGCTCACCGACATTATTAGCACCTAACTCCTCCGTGCCACATGCTAAACCTGTGCTGTCCAATATAATAGCTACCAGCCACACGTGGCTATCTAAATTTAAACGAGTTAAGATTACATAAAATTTTAAATTCAGTTTTTCAGGTGCACTAACCACATTCTAAGTGCTCAGTAGCCACATGTGGCTAGTGATTCCCATACTGGACAGTACCGACAGCTAACATTGCAGGAAGTGCTGTACTAATCCTGTAAGTTTGATTCATCAGTGTAGGACACACCATTAAAAGGACAACGAGGCGGCCCCTGTCCTGTCCTAACTGGCCCCGCTAAGTCTTTAGTAAATCTTCCCTTTTTCCAGCTGGTGTCCTGGGTGGATGATGAAAATGTTCTCTGTGAGTACATTCAATTTACTCTCCCTCACAGCCAGCATGTTATAGCTCTTTAATAATTCATAAATATCATTTCATTTTTTTTCTCTGAGAGATGTGGTTTTAAAAAAAGAACTAGAAGGCCTTCATTTTTTCCCCCAAACCTACCCTTCACAAGCTGAGAGACCTAGAGAGAGTGCTGCTGGATTTCTCGGGGCCTGCATTTGCTCCGAGTTGGGTGGCCAGGTGTTCTCTAGGACCTGAGCCACTGGAACCTATACCTAAAGTGCAGCAGGACTGCACTGTGTATTCCTCATAAGTGAAACTCATCTCTGCCCCACGCGAGAGGGCCCTATGTGCCTGGACAAATGAGTATCTTCTGCCTCATGTCACAGTTGAACTCAGGTCACAAAGTGATGTGTCTTCAGAATAATTTTGGTAAACAGCATTAGCTAATTGTTGAAACCATATTAGAAGATAATTGCTAATTTTAGTATAAATAGCATTTTTTTCTTTTATTTGAGATTTTGACCTTAAGAGAGAATACTAATCCCAGTTTTTGTTGCTAATGTAGCACAACTAGTATGTCACTTCAATGAGAATATTTCAAAGTAATGATGTGGCCGCCCTGGCTGCTGTGGCTCTGCTGGCTGGAGCACTGCCCCGTAGCCTAAGGGTTGCAGGTTCCATTCCCCATCAGAGCACATACCCAAGTTGTGGGTTTGGTCTCCAGTCTGGGTGCTGATCCCTGGTCCAGGCACATATAAGAGGCAACCAATCCATGCTTCTGTCTCACATCGATTTTCTCTCTCCCTTCCTCTCTCATTAAAACCAATAAAAAAAAAGTCCTCATGTGAGAATAAAAAAGTGATAAAAATAATGATGTGGCTTTGTTCTATGGATCTCAGTTATAAACTTAATCTAATATCTTAGTCATTAAAAAAAAACAAAAACGAAAACTTCCCTCAGATGGTTTCATTAATTATTCTTCTCTGTAAGATACCATTCCTAAAATGAACATTACTCTTTCAATAGAAACATAGCCGTGGGCTCTGTTCTCTGTTCTATCACTGATATTTTGAACAAATAGTTTTAAAATTATTTTATTTTAAATAAAAAAAAGAATTTCTTTTCCAGCTTAATGTTCTCATTCTTCTCAAACTCTAGATTAAAAAAAAACTTTTAAATCTTCACTAGAGGATCATGTTTATTGATTTTAAAGAGAGGGGAAAGGAAAGAGAGAGAGAAACAGCTTTCCGTTGCTTCACCCTGACTGGTGTTTGAACCCACAACCCAGGTATGTGCCCTGACCGGGAATGGAACCCACAATTTTTTGATGTATAGACAACATTCCAGCCAACTGAGCCACCCAGCCAAGGCAAGATGAAAATATTTTTGTATCTGAATTTTCTCTGGCAGGTAGTATTCATCCTTCAGTGGGTGGGCCAACCCTCATGCATTTACATGTAGTTCATTGCTTATCATATCTGTAATTCATAGTGGGCTGAATACAGGCAAAATCAGTGGTAAAACGGAGTTTAAGAAGAGAAAATTATGGACAGGAGAAAACATGATTAAAGTGGAAATGGTGGTCAGAAGCCTCAGTTGTTTTCCCCATGTGCTTTGTTGGGAGAAATTTAAAAAATAAAAACTTTTCTGTCAAACTCCACCTGAATTTTTTCAACTACAATGATGTAAAGAAAATACACGCTAATTATGAGCAGGAACATTATCTATTAATATGTTAATGAAGCAGGTTTGCTAATGGTGAGAGACCTGAATTTTAATAAAATTTTAAAAGCTTCTTGATTACGTGTTTGTTAGTCGATATGATCATTTAAAATTATCTCTAGGTGGCTTTACGTGGAATAAAACCTACATTAGAACTGTATTCTAAACAGGCCTTAATGAAGCAGGTGAGGATACCATCTGTGACATAAACTCTGCCAGTCAGAAATTCACTTCAAAAGAAATGTAAACTAGTTAACAAGGAACATGTTATGATACCTGCCAGTGACAGTTTTCAATGTGGGTAATTTATTTATGCATTTACTTGTTAATCTTTTGAAACATATTTGCTTATGAAAATAATGTTCAATTGAATTAATAGATACTGCCTTTCAATATTGGAAGGGTTATTTTTCATTACAAAAAAATCCAACTCTAGTGTCCTGTTTTGACAACATCCCATACATAGATGAAAACTGTTTTATCCACCTAAACCCAGATACCTTTTAAGAAAAAGACAGTGTCACAAAAAGCCCAAAAGTCAAACCAGAATTAGTATAGAAACCTCAGTGATGTGTCTTCTTAGTAGGAGAAACTGTGTGTTACCTTGTTTTTCAAGATGGTTTCGGCATCACAGCGACTGGGAATCCCTCTCTGCCTCTAGAACGTGGGTGAAGGCACCTGGCACCCTCCTTCATTTTGATTATTTGAAGCATGAGGCCCTGATTAGTGGTGGAGCCTGGATTACAATCCAGGGCTTCCAGAAGACAGAGCAGATGCCGAGGGGTTGGAATGGAGCCCCGGGGGTCAAATCCAGAGAGATGAGCCTAAGGAACCTGGGCCAAGCTGGCTCAGCGTCTCTGCAGAGTGTGTACATTTGTTGTCTCTTGGGGATGTGGTCTGGATGTGTGTGGGGCTCGTGGATATGAGGCAGTGATGAAGGTGTTGGTGAGGGAAAGCAAAAGTTAACGCTAGGTACCAAGGAAGGACAGCTGGGAACCCACTCTCAACTGCTTGAATCAATTGCCCATGTGCTTAATAGGCCAAGAATGAAGGAAAGTGAAGGAGGCAGGTGGGTGGGGTGAGGAAGAGCAGGGACCTCTAACTCTCACCTTGTCACTGTTGAAGTTTGAAGAGAGGCAGCAGGGGAGAGGTATGACGACAAACCACATTCGAAGAAGCAAACCCCATCTGAGAAGCCAGAGGTGCTTTCTCCGTTCACCCGCCTTCTTAATTTCCCGGGTATTGTAATGCGATTTATTTCATGATGTCAATAAAACATATTTCTGTGGTAGTTATTAGAAATTGATAATACCCTCATAAATTTTTGATAGTGTCGCTATTGAAAATTCCGAGGGTCTTTTTTTTAAGGTCTAAAAGAAACAATTCAAGAAGGTAATTGGCCATTTCAAAGGCCGCTGGTTGGGTCCTGTGTGGGTTTTTTGAGGGCATGCTGCCCTCTAGGGGTTGCAGCGCGCGGCGTAAAGGAGGCTGCCACAGGTGTTAAGAGCCTTGTTTGAGGGAATTAAATCATTTGTTAGAGGAGTTGGGTTTTCTCGTACAATAGATTCATTCTTTTCATCAAATTGTATTTCAGCTCTAGAAAAATTTTATTTTTATAGATATGATTACCTATTCTAAAGGAAGCAATATCAGATTCAACATAGTCCTTTTTAGTCCTTTTTCCAGATTTAGTATTTGCCATGAGGTAGGTGGGTGGGGACAGAGAGAAAGTACACAGGCCTTTAAAACCATAATACTCCCATTCTTGTTTATTCAGTGCAAAGTCTTTTCCCCTTTGCGGGCCGCATTCAGAACATCCGTCCACACGCAGCCACGTTTTACTCTCGCCGCAGTGTTGCTGAGCTGTTCGGGTCCTGTGGCCAGGATTCCACAGAACCCCTGTTTGAACCCAAGTCTCCTCGTTCCAAAATCAGTGCACTTCCCATTTGCCACCAGAAAAACACAGCTGGTTGTCACTTAGCTCTGAAACAACTTGTTATTTGACACTTTTCTTTCAATGCTTCTCTGATTTTGTACAATAATCATGGCTTTAGCTTTTTAATAAATAAAAGGATTCACAGGTAGATAAATATATGATAACCATACATTTTATCATTTGGCAACACATTCACCCAAAACCTCAATTTGGCAAACATCGCCTTGAAAGAAAACCAATTGCGAAAATTAGTACTGTGGCACAGGCCAGGGGCCAGAGAGAAATTCAGGTCCTAAAGAAATTCAGGGAGTGAGTCAGAAAAACTTAATATAGCAACAGAAAACCAAAGTGGAGGCACAGGGCAAACTAAGAAAAACGGTACGTAAAATAGTTATCTGGTAGAATTCTGACCTCCTGCAGCCAGGGTGCTTCCTGCGTCACAGGAGGACGGAGCAGAGAATCATGGCCTTTCCTGAGTGGCACCTGTGCTCCCGCCCAGGTGGTTGTGCCCAGCTGGGGCACTTCCGTTCCTTTCCCCTGCCTTCCACCCCAGCCCACACTAAACAGCACGGGAAACGAAAAGGTCAGGGCAGGCTGTAAAGCCGTTCTGGCTGCTACAGAGGCTGTGTCAGTGGAGGGGCAGTTTGTGGAGTGGGAAGCCGCAGCACCGGGAAGGGTAATCTCAGAGTCATAAACAGCTGTAGCTGGCGCTGCACCCCATGGACACACGTGCACCTGAATAAATAAACAACAGCATCACAAAATCTAAGAATTGGAAAGGACTTTACAAATTGGTATTCTAACCCAGCTATCTAAAATGCACAATCCTTGTCTGAGCTTCTCCGGTAGTCCTCTAACTTTTAGCAAGCCCTTGCCTAATTACATTCAGGTAAATGTGCCTTTATCTTGAAATCCTCCGGACCTAGTGTTGGCTGATGCTAGTGGATCTGATAGCAAATATTTATAGTCCGATAATGCCTTCCCGAATCCTGGCCCCTTAGACATAATAACAAGGAAGAACCCTACCCAGCCCCCCACGGTGGTCTTGGTGACTAGCCTGCCTCACTTCCCACCATCTAGTCCTAATGTGTTATACAGAGGGCACTCCCAGCATGGTTGCTTTTATTTTTAATCCTTACCCGAGAATATGTTTATTGATGAGAGAGAGAGAGAGACTGATCAGTTGCCTCCTGGGGATTAAACTCGCAACCTCCCAGGGCACAAATAGGTTGTGCCCTGATCGGGGATTGAACCTGCAACCTTTCAGTGCACAGAACGATGCTCCAACCAGCTGAGCCACCTGGCTAGGGCCAGCATGGTTGCTTTTCTAATGATGGTGTTGATGACATCTGTGATTTTCGTTCTGTTCCACAACTTCTAAAATCATCTCCTTGAAGTGGAAAAAGCAATGCTGACAAAGCTCTAAACAGGAAAAATTAAACTGTCTGGGTCTTCTTTTGCAAAAGGAACTTACAGAGGAAGAAAAAACCCTGTTTTTTAATGCCTGAAGTTACCTTAGAAGGTTGTCTGACACCCTTTCTTTAAATAATAGAACCACTTTAAACAAACTAGTTATAAATCTATTTGCTAGTGAGTGTGCATATCTGGGGGGAGGAGGGAAGGAGAGAGAAAGAGAGAGAGAGAGAGAGACCCTCACTTTCCCTGCTGTCTAACTTAATGGGCCTGCTAAATTTCAGGCCAGTTCCTGGAGTCCAGGCCTCAATCAAATGGACTCCAGCTACTTCACACTCCGCACCCTCCTCCTCATCTCTTTTTCCTTTGCAGCTGTTTGAATAACTTATTTTTCTATAGAAAGCTTTCTTTAGCCTTTGGGGATTTTTTTCCCTCAAATCTTTTATAACTTTATCTTACTCTGGAAAATATGGCTTAGATTATATGTTCAGAAAAATGAAGATGTAATATTTGTCACCTCTATCTACCTCATGCTGAAATTGAAGAAGACTATCTCAAAGTTTTTAAAGTGCTATAAGTTTTATTGTTTCTTAGCAACACTGGATTTCTTAAGACTCATCTTCTTCATGTAGTCATCCCTATTTTCATTTTAAACCAGTTTAAGATCAGAGCACTCACTATTCTAGATGGGTGTAGTAATTTGCTTGGACACAAAGAACTCAACGACCCAGAGTGAACTCACTAAGAAGGAATTTTTGCAAGAAAATGCTGTATTTCCTCTTCTTCTTTCCCTGGAGAGCAGTTTGGTTCTAACTCAGGGTCAGAAGGTCTATGATCTCCCAACCCTTGGCCCAACCCCAGTCATCCTTGCGGGGG